>JACVVK020000462.1:497500-544889 GCA_018292915.2 Batillaria attramentaria | reverse complement strand
GGGGGGGGGGAAGCGATTAAGAAAGAATACGAATTCCTCTGACAGGCATCAGGATGGACCAGCTTTCATGGAAACTAGACTGATGGCGACAAATTTTCAGTTTCGTGCCAACTCAATCATCTCTCCCGTATCTCTCATCTTCTTGGTTAATCATATCCTCACAGTATTATTACATAGCACGTGAGTATCCAGACGACACACTTTTTCATGCGTCAAGTAATGAACTCCCTGCACGGTGTGACCATTCTCCGTGAAAACCTTATGCCACTACTTCTCATTAGAGCAGCAACAGCAGCAACACCTACACAGCAACAAAACAATAAAAAAAGCCAAAAACAAAACAAAACACCCCTCCAAAACAAACGAACAAAAGACAACTATGCAAAAAAAAACTGAAACAAACAAACAAACACCCCCCCAAAAAAAAAACAAACAAACACAAAACAAAACAAAACAAAAACGACAACACCCCCCCAAAACAAAACAACAAAAAAACAAAACAAAACAAAACAAAACAAAACAAAAAAAACAAAAAAAACCCCAAACAACAACAACCAACAACCAAAAAACAAAAACAAAACAAAACAAAAAACAAACAAACAAAAAACAAACAAACAAAAAACAAAACCGAAACAACAACAAAAGAACGAACAAACTGACACCCCCACCCCCCCTTCCGAAAGAGACAAAGAAAAAACGTCAGCGTCCTCATATGAGGACACTAGACATTAATGGGCTAACAGTGTTGTAATACGATAACAGTTTCTGTATCAGGAAAACGTTACGCAGTGAATTCACCATTATTCACCATCCCCCATCGTACACTTCGGACAGCTCAGTGAACAAGCCCAGCCTGTGAAACTGGGAAAAGAAATACGGGCCGGGTGCTGAGGCTTGACGTGAGGCCCGAGCCTCTCTGTGTGTTTTTCCTGTCACAATTCTTTTCTCTAATAGTTTTCTTTGTCCTGTTCTGTCGTATTTTTCTCTCGTTCCCTTTCTCCCTCTCTCTCTCTTTTTCCTCAAGCACGTGCAACCCACACCGTGTTCGGACCACCTAACATGGCTGCCGCATGTGGCCACGTCACTGGGAGTTGTTTTCTTTCGCCGGCCATTGTAGGGAGGAACAAGGTACCCCGCCGCCAAAGAACACATACACGCGCGCACGAACATGTACACAAGGCACAAATACAAGCCCTTTAACAACAGACCTTGGCAGGAAAGACACACGCATTCTGATGGTGAAATAGGTCTTATCGGACTAAGAAAACCCCTAACGTTAAGCGACTCTTTTGCCCCTGTGAAGTTTTTAGATCTAGAGTTTCAAAGGTTGATAACTGGCGTGTTAGTTTGATGTTACACTCCCTGTATTGGTACTGATAGTCGGGTCAGCGTTCAGACTACGACTGGATCACCGTGCTACTAGCGAATGTAACACCCGTTCCCGACCACTCGATTTGATTTACGTATTCATATGACCTGGTTAGTGGTTTATTAGTGATTGTTAACCCTTTCCTATGCCTTTGGTTTGATGTACATATTCACGATCAGATGTCTTGTTCGAGCATTTCATCATTCCCAGCAGTGGTGTAAGGAATACACTTTCCGCCATAAAAGCGTTGGGTAACGGCACCCATACTATGTCATCTTAGAAAACAAGAGAGACAAAAAAAAAAAAAAAAAAAGAAGCTCGCACCATAAATTTGATAAACTCTTAGACATTTTCCACATGACGGTAGCATACGTTTTCAGGAGAGAGAGAGAGAGAGAGAGCAGCAGCAGCAGCACACCCGTCCTCCTGATGTGGCCTTTTTATCACTTGACCTTGAACTGTGATTCTAATTTGTAATCAGCTGCTCCGTTTCGTTGTGAACACACAGCGGATCTCTTCAGTAAGCGTAAAGCAGTGTATTGTAACGTTTGTGTAGTGTGTGTTTTGAATATTTCCATTCTTTTCCTACCCCCCCCCCCCCCCCCCCCAACTTGTCTTGGCGGACAGGATTAGCATATTAATGTTTCAGAGAGGTATCGCTTGTCTATTTTTTCATTGTTTTCGCGATCACTTCAGTCCATGTATATCGCCGTTTTGTAACTGCTGATATACCGAAGCAGTGACCGACGTAGCGGTGCATATAAGTTGCACCCGTTAATGACGACTAATCATATTAATCAGAAAATAGCCATACACGAACACTCGAGCGCCACATTTTCCCAATTAGCGCAATCTTCGCGGTCAGGAGAAGACCCTGTTGACGTTTGCAAGGGCAAATCACTCCCCCATTCAGTCCCTGACCAACAAGCGGAAGACTTCCCAGGGTTCCAGACTGATCCCCTTCCGCCTGGCTGGCCCTTCCGGTCTGGTGAGCAGAAGATCCAGGGTATCGTCCCGGGCGGAGCTCAACTGGACAGGCTATCGCACAGCGTGCAACTCGCTGCTACAGCGGTTCTACAGCAGGTCCTAGGAGGGTTTTTTGTTGTGTGTGTGCGTGTGGGAGAAGAGGATAAACTGAACTGATACAGGTGTTGGAAGATTTCTGGCTCAGAAGAGATATCTTCGCGGGCTGGATGTACTGTATGTGACGAAAGTTCACATACGTGGCCATTCTGTGAAGTGTTGAGTCTCAAACATCTCTTCTTCATCATCATCATCATCATTAGCTTGCTTTACCCCCTATGGCTTTTAGCCCTTAAGGGCAAGTTGTTCCTGGCACGTGTCTTAGGCTGCTTGGCTGGACGAGTGTCTTTGGGGTGGATATGGACTGTTTTGCTTTGCTTTGGGCAACGTCAGAGGCCGGTTCTCTGCTTGGGCCTCATCTCTTCTTCTTCTTCTTTTTTAAAAATTCAGTGGTAGTGTCATGAAGGGTGGGTGGGTGTTTTGGAGTTTAACGTCTTTTTCCGCCACGTATCAAGGACGGGGCGACGAGAAGAAGGTCAGCACAAATAGTTTACCCCAGCCGGGATCCAAACTCACGAACCGAGCATTGCAAGTCCAACGCTGTACCAGTCGACTATCCGGACTCCCCGTGGTGTCATGGAGATGGCTTAGTTAATGTAAGATTAACATGGGGTTTACTAGCTACTCGTTATCTTCATTGATTTTTATATTTGAGACGAAGCTGGTTATGTGGCTCCATTCGGCATTCTTCTCAGCTCCTTCATAGAAATGAGACTAATCGATGTGAACCACAGCATTAAAGCGGACCTTATAAAAACCGGATTCCAAAAGAAGAAATGGTTTTGGTTAAATGCACGACAGTAAACTCTTGTTTCAGATCGCTTCTGACAACTCCTCCCCCCCCCCCCCCCTCTCCACTTGAGCGGGAAGAAAGTCAAGGACAGTGTCAAGGCTGCAGAGCAGCCTTTCGCGCCGTCTGTATTTTTGTGTAATATAAGATTCTTCAGCCTTGCTTAGAGATAAATAAACCGGCACTGGTACTTAGTGAATAAAACTTGTGGGAGAACTCTCGCAATAACGAAAAGATTGAAATCATTACCGTTCCAGAAACACCGGCAGTAAACTTGAACTGTCCCAGAATAATAAAGAATTGAGAGGAAACAGTCTCCTTAGAGGACATTAACGCCTTAATCTGTCCTCGATTAACGGACGCCACCAGGCCAACTCGCGGGTAGTTCCCAGCGTTCCGCTGGGCCCTGTTCCGGCGGCCTTCCTGTCACTTCCGGTCCTGGACTTTGAAGACCGGGCAGCAGCAACGCGACAGTGAATCAAACACATCCCTCAGTTTCCGTACCAACACCGTTCACTCGCCGCTCTTACCGTGCATTCCCACAGTCACTTTCACCATATTGTACGATTCTGTACTACACAACAGGCCGGGTATGTATGTACCTAGAGTTCGTCCAAGAACCCCTGCCGTCCAAAAAACTGTGACTATTGACAGCATTGGACCCCGCTCTCCCGCCACACACACACACACACACACACACACACACACACACACACACACACACACACACACACACACACACACACACACATTAAAAATTGAAAGGACACGCAGAATGTAGGATCCTTTTGAGATGAGAAATACAAGGACTCTCTCGCTGGCAATCCGAAAGTACCTGTGCCAGCGACGTTTCAGTCATCGACACTAACCTGGAGAGCAACCTAACTGCAAACTGCACGCGCTGATTTCGCCTCTCATCTCATTTCTGCCACAGTTGATAATCACAACGCGCAAGTAGGTCGATCCGTCTCCCGTTAGTGCATTGCGAGCGTGACTCGTAAGCAGCCACACACCTCTCCGCCGCGCGAAACACGAACCGAAGCACTACGTCAACTATTGATCATAACCTCAAAGTAGTTCCCGGGAAACGTAAGCTTAGCTCGTTTATCGTCGGTTTAGTTGCACATCTTTATCGTGTTGTTAACTGGATTTCATAGCAGCTCAGATATCTGTATTGTCAAAGACATGGAGAAGGACATCGGGAGACGGATGGCGTCAATGTTCCAAACTGTGGCTGAAACTAGATGGTGGTGACGTCACAGTCGAAGCGAGATCTGTGTGGCCTGACTCAGTGTGGAAAGCTTTGAAACCACAGACGGCCCCACGTCTTCTGCCCGGTTCTTGAAAAGCAATTTTTTAACCATTTTATTTTTTAATTTGCATTTTTCATTAAGATTACAGAACTCGGTCAGCCTTATCAAATCGCTGTTCGGGTGTAGGCATGTATACATATCTTTGAGTATTTATTATGTCCTTTCTCTCACGATGAACAGAAAGGCCTTGACCCTAAAGGACACAAGTACTATGGAGTCTGTACAGAGTTTGGACTCCCGGGCGCGGCCGAGTGACTCAAGAAACTGACGTCCCCCCCTCCCATCTGCCCAGAATTCACAAAACAAATAATAGAGCATGAACAACCCCGTAGTTTCTGCCCGCACAGTCCATAAAACGCCGCTCAGACACGAGCCCCTGAGGGAATAGAACTGGCGGTTTTTAGGAAGAAGGGTTCATTCAGCTGGGGCCGGTGTTTGCCTTCTCCTCCCCCTGTCTTCCGGTTGACAGACATGTGAGTGAAGGGCCCCTACCCAACCTGTACGTCATTGCCTCCCTTGACGGGTTTCTCCAAGGGAGAGAATGTAGGCGTCGGGTTGTCGTTCGTGCTGATTTGAGGCTTCTCCGACAGTTCTGCTGGAGAAAATGTTGTTGTTGAGTTTGTTTGTGTTTATTTGGACTGTTTCGTAGGCGAGCGTCGGTCTCTGGGCGAAGCGTCGATAGTTGTTTAAACTTGGTCAAGACGTGAAATGTCACTGCCTATGAGTCATACGTTTTCTTGAGAAAAACACCAAGGAAAATGAAAAAGTAACCGACGTTGTCAGTTTTGCCGACCTTTGTGTTTTAGATCGGGAGCGTGGATAGCTGGTAGAGCGCTGGCCTTTGAGTGCTCGGGTCGTGAGTTCGAATCCCAGCTGGGAGTCATACATTGTGCTGGCCTTTTTCCTGCCCTAGCTGGCTGGGGCCAAATATTTGTGCTGGACTTTTTCTCGTTGCCCCGTCTTTGATCACCCATATGTGGCGGAAAAGGACGTTAAACTTACAAACACCCATCCACCGAGGGCGCTCATGCAGGGTTTGGCCAAATGTAAAACAACAACAACAACAACAACAACAACAACACAGGGTAGTCCTACTGGAAAGCAACGACTCATTTGAATTCTGACAGTCGCTATGAATGAGGCTGTAGTATCCCGTGAAGTGTCCTTTAATTGACCTAATAGACCTTCAAACTAGCATTATCCTCGTCGACGCGTCTTTGGCATCACCCTCATGCGGTGGAAAATTAAACCCGCTAACAGCCGAACCCAACATTTAAATGCAATATTTAAACACTGGTTCATTTGGTCAGATAATCTTTTATGACTATGACCGACAAGGTGAAGTGAGTGCCTTCAGTTTGCGGGGAAACAGCGGACGGAGCGTGTAATGGTAATGTGTCTTAAGAGGCGTACCATTATCTTTGGTTATTGTTGCCGCGACTTGAAACATAAAACCCGAGACCCCATAACATCAAGTCCCTCCAGATGTGACCCAAACTGAACTTCACTCTGAGTTTGCCACTGCTACAGTCTGACTTCAACTTACGCAATCATTTTTTTGTATCTCTCTGAAGACTGAGATCCGAACTAGTACTGATTCTTTAACAGTTCTCGGCACAATTACAGATGGCACTTAGTCGGAAAATGGGAAAGAGACAAGATGTATATGTATATATAAGAACCAAGAAGAAACAAAAAGGAAAGGGAGGTGGAGGGGGTGGAGGAAAAACAGAAACCCTGAGCGCTTGGATTCCAACTCCGCATGAAGCGTCTCAGGACTGAGAGGTAAAAACAGGCCCCGCCATCATCAAAGAGCGGCAGGCAACCGATACAGAGCCCCTACTGCGCCGACATCTCACGCTGTGATTGGAAGACCGTGGCTGCTGCCAGTCGAATAGGGGCCCGGTCAAGGGGCCCAGCTAATCTAATTTTCAAACTCCAAACAACTTTGCATTACGAAGGTATACCCGCCAATTGCCTGGCTAATCGAATCAACCACGCCACTGCCGCCATGTCTCTCCTGGGCCTCCACTCCCAGAAGCCCTTGCGCGGCACGTGGTAAGCGAGACTTGATTTGAGAGGCGAGATGTTCGACAGCCCACTAGATGGCGCTCAGTCGCTCTTCTGAAGGACTTCGATAAGATTTCATTATCGGATATGTGACTCTCACCGTCATCACATGTGTCAAATGAGCGTTAGCAAAAATGTCTGATTTATCTGTTTCAGCTTATACCTTTTTTGGGTTTTTTTGTGTTGTTGTTGTTGTTTTTCCGTATACATGTATCTCAGTATCATGTACTGTGTTGACGAGCTTTATTTTGAGTAGATCTAGAGCCTAGAGGAGTATCCTATTCTGCACTTCCTTAAATTGCGAGATGCTTTCTGCTGATGTATTGTAATACGGTGTCGTCTCTGATTTGGACTCCTTTCCTTGCCTTCTTGTCTACGTCCGGTTATCTGACTTTAAAAACGAAGTATGTGTGTGTGTGTGCTATAAAACCTCATTTAGAGTTCTCACATCACGATCAGATTTGGTGGCTATACTCAGGAGGGACCCCGAAAAGAATCTTGCGGAATAAAATCTTGGAAAATCGTCAAATTGATGTTGATATCTACTTTCTCCACTGATTAAAAAAACAAAAACAAAAAATCCAAACACTTACTGTAATTCCCACGGGAGACTGGTCCACGGAAAGTAACTCCATTGTTAAGTTCGGCGACTTCGCATCGCAAATTCTTATTACCACCCATCGCCCGATTTCTCGGCAAAGCCTGGTACATCTGCTAGTTCGGTATAAAACTGCCAGTCTTTGCTCCGCTGTTCTTTTCATTTTCTAGCCAGAGTTCCCTCAGCTGGCTTTCTGTTGTTGTCTAGAAATAGTAAAGTTTTCTACTTGAGGATCATATAGGAACTGAATCGCATTCCTTTTTTTTCTTTTCTTTTTTTTAAGATGAAGGGTAGTGGCAGTAGCGGAAGGGGGAGGTGGTCGGGGGGGGGGGGGGGGGGTAGAAGGGGGGTTCGGAAGTAGTCGACCGTTAGATATAAAATACTTTAGCCGTTCTTTCATCTTCAGCGAACGTCCTCTTAAAAGCAGTAGGGTGTAAAAAATGGATTCACGGTGAAAATGTGCAAGTCAGTCCCATTTTGCCCACTCACCCCCCCCCCCCGCCCCCATCTTCCCTCCCTCTCTCCTGTCCTGTGCAAGTATATCCACTCTTCTTTCATTTCCAAAATCTCTGCCGACATAACATCCATTTTGACTCCTCTACATTTTCCCCATAAATTGTGTCTGCTCCCTGTGCACAGCTTGCTGTCGCATTGGATAGAGAAGCAGGGAGAAGTTTCAGATGGGCACTCCACGCTATTTCTCACTTGGTTGGGGGTAACATGTCTTTTCCTTCTGATTCTATTTACGATTCTGTTCTCTCTCTGTCTAGTCTAAGTCTCCGTTCTTGCCAGACTCCACAGAAGAAAAAGGAAAAGAGGAGAGTATGGTATGGTATGGTATGGTATGGTATGGTATGGTATGGTATGGTATGACTATTCCTCAGCGCACATTATCCCGCGTCTCTTCTGAGACGCTCAAGGCACCGCAGGGCTGGAGGACGAAGCAGTGAAAGCCTGCTGCTGCTAAGCGCTATTTCTTGTACAAATCAGTCGCCATTATGCTATCCACTCTGGTGCGTGCGACAGGATTTTTGTTTTTATTCGCCAGTGACCACAACCTTCTCCTCTTCGGAAGATGGGCGTGGGGCTTCAAGTTTCAGCGTGCCGTACTTGATATTTGTGCGTGCGTGTGTACATGAGGACGGGACAGGCACCGTAAACAAGTCTGCACGTGATTTGGAAAGGAAAAATCCAAACATATCTTTCTTTCTTTCTTTCCTTCTTCTTCTTCTTCTTATGACCTTTTTTACTGCTCAGTCGACGTGGTAATGTTTGTTAGGAAGTCCAGCGGGCGAAGACCTCAATATGAATTGCCTTCTCAGTTTCCGCCATACATGTGATTACAACCAGAACTCACAGAGCAGATGCCCATACCATACCATCCCCCCCCCCCCCTTTTTTTAAAAGGGTTTTGTCGTTGTTGCTTGTAGAAACATGCAGTACTTTTCTTGAATATTTTCTCCAACTGATGAAGCATGCGAGATTTCATAACATACACAGGCTGACGGGCGTCTCGGTTATGTTTTTACCGCGACCGGCTAAACCAGTCAAATACGAGATACACCAGATGGACCCATGTCGATGTCATCTTTGTCACTGTCTCTCACTGTCTCGGTATCTGTCTGTCCATCCGCTGTCTACCTATGCTTCGGGATAGTCCAGGTAACCGAGCATCAGAAGATCACGGGTTCGATTCCATACAGTTGTTCCTGTATTTTCCGTCACCGTCGTGGTGGCTGTACATAAAAAGCACCCATCCACCCTCTAAGTGTCACAGTGTGTGCCGCGCGTGTGTGTGTGTGTGTGTGTGTGTGTGTGTGTGTGTGTGTGTGTGTGTGTGTGTGTGTGTGACCCCCTCGCCTCTACTCCCGCACCCGCTCCCCCCCCTCCCCCTCCCTCCCCCCGCCCCTTCCAGTGTCTTGCCGGCGGTTGGTAGAAGACAAACAGGAGGTAGCGGCAGACAGCATGTGTGGACTCGGCACCCGGATTTCCCCAATAGCGGCTTCGCTAGTGCCACAAATGTCCACCACATGCATCACGAAATGCAACACGCGGAGGGATGGGGGGGGGGGGGAGGGGGTGGAGGAAGGGGGAAGGACGAGGGTTAAGGTAATGGCAGAATATTGGTGGATGCGATTTGAGGTGTAAATGCGGGAGAGAATTGTTGACGATGGAATACTTAGTTCGTTTATAAGACTATCGTTGAAAAAAGAAACACACACACACACACACACACACACACACACACACACACACACACACACACACACACACACACACACACACACACACACACACACACACACACACAACAAAACCTCCAGACATAGTGAAAAATGCGTCAATTGTAATAACCTGAATTTGCATCTCTCTCTCTCTCTCTCTCTCTCTCTCTCTCTCTCTGTGTTTGGGGGGGGGGGGGGCAGATATATTGTATCTTTAGGATCGCTGAATGCTCACAACATTTGGAATAAAATGTAATTGAAATGCATTTCCTGTGTGTGCAATGTTTAGTATAGGCTAGGTATTGGGTGAGGAAACAGCCCGAATTTCCCGAAAGGGGTAATAAAGTAGTTTAAAAAAAATACAGCTGGATGTCTCGACCGTAACATTCCACAGAACTGACTACAGACAAGAAGTTAGAACAACCACGCTGTCAAAGCAAATGCATATTGTTCGTTTCTTTTTTATTTTTTATTTGAGCTTCCTGTCTCACGTACGTATAATATTAATATTCCGATATCACAGCTCACCAGACTATCTGATTCCGACATCGACCACAAAAAAATACGCAGCTTTGAACACGACACCCGACTTAGTTACCGCTATCTCCTCTCGCACTCTGGGTGGTTATAATATCTTTTTTCGCCCAACAAACTGTTTTTGGTGTTGTGCACTGTTTCCTTCCTCTCTCTCTCTCTCTCTCTGTCCGTGTTTCCAGGACATCAGGCAAAGCAGCGTGGCGTGTTTAATTAGCGGTAATTTCATTAATGCGACGCGACTGGCAGGCCGACTAGGCGCACATCCCCGCTGCTTGGCGTCACAGAGTCGGGCTTGGAGATTGCTTCCTCCGCCTCCTCACTCGCCACCCTCCTGGGCCACTTGTTACATGCCGGGCCAGTATGCGGCTTGTATCGGTATGCGTCGCGACATAAACGGTTACGCCAAATCGATACATGTTTTGTAACGATACGTGTCGAGGTACAGACGGGTATCACAACTTCCGGTTGGACTGAGGGTTTAAACGTCAGTTCAGTTTCGTGAAGGGTTTGGTATTTTTTCACACTGAAACGAGCACCATCGAGCAAAATACCACTTTGACTGACGTATGTGTAATAATTAGAGTTTTATGAGCATGAAAGCCCTTTGTAAGGACTACAGTTCTGACTCAGGGTAAGAGTCTTTTTATTTTACTGGCGTAGGTCGGCCGTTGTGTAAAGTTCAGAAAGATGGACCATTCTCTTTCCTGGGGTACCCCAGATCTTGCGCGTCGGCGGAAACGGATGTTCAGTACATGCACAGTACGAGTACTTGTGTTGTGCATGACCTCATGGAAACCAAACCCGATCTTTTTTCAATGCTTTAGCAGTTACCCGGATTGACTCCCTGTCAGGTTCATCACACCGTGCATATAACTGGTCGAGAAAAATTACCAAAACTTGAAGGGACACGTGTTAACTGCTCCAAGCGCACAGACGGACTTGTGATTGAAATGATAAAACTGAGCATGCTGTCATGAGGATGTGTGCAAAACTGACACCTTTCCCAGGGTCGTCGTTGATACGATATTGGTAATGCATGTCCACCGCTCGCTTCACGTCCAACGCAGGACTGAGGCGGGGGCCTGCTGCGCTATGCATGTATGTCGATTTGAACTGGGTCCGCGGTGAACTCAGATTTCAGCCGGCAGGCTGTGGAAGTCGCCTGGGGTCGATAGCAACATATACACGTTTAAAATAGACTTTGGGAAGACCACTGACCCAATAATGGCAGCTGAGCATCTGTGCGAATTTTTTGTTGTTGTTGTTGTTGTTTTTTTTTTTTTTTTTTAAAGCATGGGAGTTACTAACCCTGAACCATTTTAACTATCCTGTTTCGAATCCAGCGCCATCGTCAGTTTTGTAATCGACTCAAGTTCACCGACATTCTCATTCCATCCGCGACGGTATACCAGTACGTGATCTCCACACACAGCCGGACGGGGTGCAAAGTTGCCAACGACAAAATTGGTTTCGGTCTTTTCCCTTCCCCCCTCGCCATGCTGGCGATGCAACTTTGCATTACCGTGAGATAATAGCGTGATAGGGGTTTTGATGCAGCCCGGAGTTTGAGCGTGATGCGCCGATATAGGTGTAAACCTTAATCGAACTTCCGTAATGTTAGATCGACCTGATGTCCCTCTCTCTCCCTTTCTCTCTCTCTCTCTCTGGTGGTGCCGGCCGATGGTTTTTGAAACATCAGAGAAAGAAGCACGAACCTCAAGTACCCGAGTGCGATTTCCAACACGCCATGGGCGCCAAGTTTTATTTCTCCTTCCCGAGATCCTTCTGCCTTCCCAGCATGCAATGGGCGCTAGCCAGCTATTTGATTGGTGTCCCCTAGTGCGCGTCTCTGATGTTGCATAATGAATGAGATTAGGAACGCGCGGTTTTATGTTATGCCAGCGTCTTAAAATGTCTCTTTATCTGCAGAAAGAACGTGGGCTGAGGCCGGAAAACAGAGGGAGAGATAGCGGTGACGGCGAGAATCGCGAAGGGGTCAGAGAGTGAGGGGACTTAGTGAAAGTATACACTGGTTGTACTGTACTAGCTGTCTTCACTCCCTGACCTGAATTTTGGCCGTTTCACTGTGACGACCAGAACGACCCACAAAGTCTTCGAGTGCGAAGGCGTCCAGGGCTGAAAATGTAGCGAGTGCACGATAAAGTTAATTCAGCAAGATGATACAGATACATGTGCGGGGAACTGCAACCAGGTTATGTCATGTTTCTATGTTTTAGACTGAAAGCCTAGTTCACAATGGCGGAAGTTTCAAGCCGCTTCAGGTTATAAAATTCGAAACGCTCTTAAAAACAAAATTAAACGAAACTAAAGGAAACAATACGAAACGGAGCGGAACGAAACTGTCAATTGAACATCGAACCCCTGTGAGCCTGGTTCAAGCGCCACTGAAGATTTCTGGCAGACGGTAGAAACGACAGACACCCTCACATGAGCTTTTGAAGCGGCAGAAGACACGTGAACTCCCTTTCCTTTCAGTGTACAAGTTAATTGTACGAGAATACGGATACGACTTTCGAAACTTTTTTTCCCAAACTCATGCCGATCGTTTCAGCCTTGAACAAGTCTTGAAACTTAGTGCGCGATTCTGGACAGTATTAGTATCGTCATAACTCGCACGTTCCAAATTGAAATGGAGACTAATCATACGACTGTCATCGTATATACATATATATCCGGATTGCACGCACTACAACATCAACGATACCAAAAATAGATAAACGATAATAGTACCGACGAAATTAATGCAAGGAAGCTCCTGATAACCTGCAATAGGTAGACACCGAAGGCAGGCGGGAATACTTTGTGCCTGCAATACCTTTTCCATTTCTGTGTTCAGTTGTGTCCGTCTGTTGACACGGCAGGCCGAGAGACTTTCCACCGTCACTCTACGGTGTCTTCTTTTTTGTTGTTGTTGTTGTTGGGATAGTTGGTTCGTTATCTGTGTGTGTGTGTGTGTGTGTGTGTGTGTGTGTGTGTGTGTGTGTGTGTGTGAAGAACTGACACGCTCCGCATCGTGCAAACATTGTCTTACTCTATATAAAATGACTCAAACTATGTGGATCTTGCAGGGTGGCGTTATGAAGATAGACTAGCAAGATAATGACAACATTACTTTGCTCTTTTGTGTTTTGTAATGACCCTCAAAGGAACTCACACACACACACACACACAACGATGAGTAGCTGTAACTCTGTTCGGTTTCCAACCTCCCCCCTGTTCGCGGAAGCCAGTCTTTTCTTTTTCATTGATCCTCGTGTGAACAGGCCACAGACACTTCGCAACATATGCAGCAGTTGCTGGTCCCAGCGTGACGTCTGAGTAAAGTAGCTTTTTCTCCGCGTGTTGTCGGCTACAAAGTACAAACAGCCACGGATCACCTTTTTTTTTCCTTCACCCTCCTGCCTCTGTGGCGCCCTCAAGCGGAGAAGGGGAGCTAATCTTATCAGACGCTAGGATTGAGACGCTTTTGTGAGCAAACCCATCGACAGATCATAATTAAATCAGAGATACAGTTTCGCGGCGTGCCTTATCTGCCCCTGCCAAATTGGACAGAGCAATTAGCTCGTTACCTACGGTCAGCGGACCCCGACCGCCCGCATACCACTACCAGCCATTCGCTTTCCGCAAACATTCCGATCCGATTTTTTTTTTTTTTTTAAAGTGTGGCAGTCTCGGAGAAAAAGGAAATACTGCCATGAAAGAGATCGGAGAGATTTCATTGTTTCCGTTGCAGATCACTAAACCGCTTCTATTTATTTCTTTTTATTAATATGATTTTGAAAAAAAAAAGTACCAGAAAAAAGAAAACCAGAATGAGTTGTTCTTTCTCAGTTTTCTGCGGTGTTGTTTCAGCTCTTCCCTTCTTAATCCTCCCCCCCCCCCCCCTTCTTTTTTTTTCTTTGTCCGTTTTCATTCATTCATTTTCTGCATTTATTTATTAAATTTGTTAGCTATTTCGATAAAGGGGTCGACTTAATTTTCCTTTTTAACAGGGGTCTGAGAGAAAATGCCAAGCTCCCCGATGGCTCAGTTGAAATTCTCTCCGATGACCTTGCCCTTTCTTTCAGCCTTTAATTGCAGCCTTTGACGTGCACGGAGCTAATCGGCATACAGTTACTGCCACAAAGTGACAGCTTTCCACGGAAACAGTCGATACGAGCCATTCAAGATGAATTAAAGTGTCAGAGGCCAATCTCTTAACGGGATCTAACACCTGGGGGGAAGTGGGAAGCGAAATATCCTAGAGAAAATACGGGACTGGCTCTTGGCTGTACGGGTGGCGTTCTGGCGAAACCCAAATCATCGCCGCCATGGACATTTGGGCTGTGTAGCTCAGGAGGAGAAGTCTGTCGTCAAATGCTAAAAGGGGCTAAGTGTCCATCAAATCCTTGTCACTTAGATCCTTTTACTAAAGGAGGTTAGAGGCAAGTATGCGCGTGACATACTAAGCTTTTTCTCAAAATCAGAATCCCAACTGGTGGTTGCGAGGAGTAACTGGGACGTGGAACCGGGTTGTATTTTTTTTTTTTCGGTGGATCTTTTCTCTCGTTCAACACTGACATCTGACTGCTTGTCATGGGACTGCACTTTCAAATACAAATAAAACAGATGACTCCACTCGAGGGCAAAGCCTCGCCCTTTTACACTGCCGTGTATTTGCAAGGGAGCCGGGGTGGCCGAATGGTAGAGCGTTGGACTTCTAATGCTCGGGTCGTGAGTTCGTATCCCGGCTGGGGCCAAATATGTGTGCTGGCTTTTTCATCGTTGCCCCGTCTTTGATATCACCCGTATGTGGTGGAAAAGGACGTTAAACCCCCAAACACTCACCCACCCACCCGTGTATTTGCAACACACAGCACGTTCATGGCGTCATTGTATGGGAATTGGGGTGATTTCAAGAGGAAAGAGTTTTGACGTAATGGTCTTTTTTCCTCAAATGACGTCAGTGGACTTACTGCTTTCTTTCCACGTTTCAGTCGTATCAAACTACACATGTTTCCCTCGGTGTAAACTTGTAGTACGTGTCTGGCAAAAACGTTTGCCAGACCATGCCATGTGTTGTGCTCATAATGCCGCGGTACGCTATTGGCTGAATTCTAGGGGCTCGACCCTTTTGATTGACAGCAGTGGATTCGTCCGTTGTACTAATTCTGAAGTGCAGTTTTCTGTTATAGCATATTAATTGTGTGAACGAGTTTCACTCCAGCTGAAAATTCTGAATTTTTGATCACGTGAACAATAAAGTACTTTGCTACTTAGAAGTACACGTACCACCTGTACGCCTCGACTTACAACCAGCACAATCATACGTCATGGTATTTCATGAACTTGTACAGTATGACTGGAAAATGCACGCACATGACGATGTATAATGATGGTCACTGACATGACAGTACTTTCAAGCATAAGATCAACCTGGAATTGCGTCCCTTAGTTCAGACAGTACAAGGTTGTCTGGGATTCGCAAATTGGCGGGCGAGCCTTAAACTGTCGTCTGCCCACAAGGAAGACAGAAGTTCAAATAAACGGGTGCCATTATTAGCTCGGGCGTCTACAAATGCAGTCAGTTTGAACACTCCGAAGTTTGCAGGCGGTGTTTTGACTAATTCTCCACACCGGAAGAGAGAGAGAGAGAGAGAGAGAGAGAGAGAGAGAGAGAGGTCGAGGTCGGGGGAGTGGGGGTGGAGGGTGGGGGAGATTTGGAGTTGTCTGACAGGCGTGTCTGCCAGAATTTACTGTGTCCTCTGTTCCAATGGCCGCATAATACGGATACGTTCCTGGGCCGGGGTGAACTATTCGTGTACCTTCTTGTCCCATTACCTTGGCAAAGCCTCAGGTAACTAAATAACTAACCATTACCTTGGTATGGAAATCAGGGAGAAGCGCGTCGCAATTCACACAGCGCCACCAATGTTTGTTACTGACTGCATGGTGTCTACGTAATTTTCTATCCTACCGGTCACACCACCTTCTAGATCGAATGGGATCTTTAACATGTACGCGCGATATTTATATAGCCTGTTGAGTGTCCCATATGAATTCGCGTGAACACTTTGTCCAAAGCGATTATGTAAAAGCATTATTATTATTATTATTGTCATCATCGTCATGATTATCATTATGATTATATCATGGTGTGTTTACGAGTGATCAGCATTTCCTTCATGACACCTTATCCGATCTGAATGGCTGAGGCCGACGCCGACAAGTCACCGATAAGTTTTTGGTAGAGTATTGCAAAGAACAGAGAGAGAGAGAGAGAGAGAGAGAGAGAGAGAGGATGGTAAGGTCGAAAAGCCACAAAAGACAGATATCATCGACAAGAAAAACAAACAAACAAACAAACAAAACAAATAACCACACTAGACAATCCAGGTATCTACCGTTTTTTCGAAAGGAAAATGGTAAACAGCACGGACGGTAAACGAACCATTTTCGTTTTCGTATCGTCAGTGTTGAAATCAGTAAACGGTAAACGAAACAAAGGGTAGATATAATACCTAGATTGTTGACACGACAAGAGGAGAATGATGCTGCTGGTTGACTACTACACTCACTGAGAGAGCAGCTTTATTATCGCCCTCCTTCCCTCGCGTCTGCTGTAGCCATCTTTCTTCCACACCAGTGGCAAACAATCAGACGCGGGGCGGGCAAGTCTGTTACGCGCAGCTACACCCGATTGAGACATCCGCCACATAAACAGCGACTAACAGAAAATAAACACTATAGGCTAGCTGCACGTGCTGCCACCTGAGACACGGTGATGCAAACTCTAGACTGGCAAATGCGTCGGAACGAAAAAGAATTTTTATCAGTGGTTTGTTGTGAGAATGGGACATTCTCATTCCCGTGTTCGTTGGTGAAATCTGATTGATCGATTAATTGATCGATTGATTGACTAACAGGTTGATTGACTGATTTTTTTTTAAACAAGGAGTCGGGTGGCTCAGCACGTCGAGATCAGAAGGTTGCAGGTTTGAATCCAACCCTTTTTGCGGTAGTCTTACTCCCATCTTTGAAATCACTACCCCATGCGGTAGACAAACTGAGGCCGTGAAACTTCAAAATACCCACGCACCCTGATCTGTTAATTCATGCTCCTTAACTTCTTTACGTCAACTTGGTTGGTGATACTGTTGAAAAGAAAAGAAAACCCATATTTAGGGGAAAGTGTTGAAAAAAGAAGTCTTCACGAGAAAAAGGAGTTTGGGGATAGTGTTTGAAAATAAAGAAAAGAAAAAAGAAACGTGACGACAAAAGAGGGTTTAGGGATACTGTTTTAAAAAAGAAAAGTTGTGACGAAGAAAACGAGTTTGGGCATATTGTTTAACAGGAAAAAAGTCTTGACGACACAACCCCCCCCCCCCCCGTCCCCCCGAAAACAACAACAAAAATAATAACAAAACCATCCAAAACAACAACACCCCCCCAAAAAAAAAACCAAAAAAAAACCAAACACACACACACACACACACACACACACACACACACACACACACACACACACACACACACACACACACACACACACACACACACGGAAGAATTTTTGGGATACTAAATTAAGAGGAAAAAGAAAGTCGTGACGGCAAAAAAGAGTTTTAGGATAGCGGAAAAGAAAAGTCAGTATGACGACATACTGAGAGAGAAAGTGAGACAGGCTGACATACAAACAGACGCACGTTGGAAGCAGGTGTCCCCCGCCCCCACGGCCTACTGTGTGTTGGTCGGTACGTCCCGCCGCTGCGGTGACCTTTTCCCGTGCCTGTCACTGACAGCGCACGAGCAGCCCGCTCCCGCTATAGGTTACGAAATTAGCAGCGCCAGAGGGCAGATAAATAAATACCGCGAGCGCATTTATTTTAAAACACAACAAGCAAGCGGTTAGCTGTCAATTATTGTGTTAACTTGATACCTGAGGCAAGAAATGGGTTTCACATGTTCGCATCCTTTTACTGACTGTACGTAGCCTACCTGTCGCGTGTAGGGGCGGATCAGGGAAAGGTGCCGGATAGTGTAGGGGAGCCGGTGTGGCCGAATGGTAGAGCGTTGGTCTTCTAATGCTCGGGTTGCGGGTTCGTATCCCAGCTGGGGCCAAATATTTGTGCTGGCTTTTTCATCGTTGTCCCGTCTTTGATATCACCCGTATGTGGTGGAAAATGACGTTAAACCCCCCAAACACCCACCCACCCACCCCGGATAGTGTAATGGGGTTGAGGTGTGTGTGTGTGTGTGTGTGTGTGTGTGTGTGTGTGTGTGTGTGTGTGTGTGTGTGTGTGCGTGTGTGTTAATGTAGGGTCTTTGGCTTGGTGACGTGGGTTCTACTGTATGCTGCGCACAGAGATCGTAGAGACAATTACGGTGATACTTAAACTGTCTTAAACTGTCTTTGTGTATTCATGGGGACGGGAATGGGGATGTTAGTCTAGAGTACCCTGCATTTAAACTTATCCACTAATGTATTAGCAAGAGTAGTTTCCTTTTTGGGTCGCAGTCTCATCTGTCGACGGTGGCCGACACCCCGACCGTAACTTTATTTCCAGGATGAATCTGATTTTGGATTTGCTGGTGTCAACATATCGCTATCCAAATTTTTCTTCATTTTTTTTATTTATTCAGTCTGTTCATATTGTTGTTGGGTTTTTTTGGTGCTAACACCGGCGGATTTTGTTGCGTGAACTGATGTATATCGTCCGTGTCGTCTGTCACAGGTCTGGTTCCAGAACCGACGGGCCAAGTGGCGGAAACGGGAGAGGTTCGGACAGCTTCAGACGATGCGGGCCATGGCCACGGCAGCCACACACGGCGGCTACGACATGCCCCTAGGGGCCCGACATGACCCCTACCCACAGGTAACGTTCGTCAGTGTATTTGAGATCGCTTTAAGATTTAGTATGTTATTACTGTCTTTTAGCCTCGTCAGGTTACCATGGTAAATTCCCCTGGCCGGCCGGTGGGAGCGCGTTGCCATAGTACACCGACACCCATTTTTAACTAATTTAAAGAAAAAAAAAAATCAGTGTAATTTTTTTTCCAGCGTAACCGCGGGTCCTGTCGTATGAAATGGGATCTTTAACCTGCACCCTTGATATTTCTGCATGCATGTGTACGCGAAGGCAAGATAAACACCAGTAATTGAGTCTGCACATGGATTTGACTCGAGTTGATGAGGGAAAATCCCCAACCAAATTCCTGCACACAATGTTGAGTAGGTGTAGGGGCCTCGGCTTGTGTCAGTCGCGAGGTCTTTTTTGTGGGGGTGGGTGGGAGGGGGGGGGGGGGGAGAGGGAGGAGGAGAGTTGGGGGACTAGAGGCTGCACTTTTTCCCTGCACCATTCCCAGTGAGTGAATCCTTTCCGGGCGACTCCATTATGGATGAAATCCTACTCCGCTCCGTCACAGGGAGAAGACGGAGGCTTTTCAACGCCTCACATTTCCGGTGCACGGTTTCGTCGCTGCCGACCTCTGACCCTCTGCAAGTCACCCGCGCCTCCGAAGCACGAGAGTTCAGTGGCAGGGGCAGACGACTGCCGAGTTTGACGTGAATCGAGCTCTGAGTCAGGCCGCAAGATGTCGCAAGATGTCAGAATCTGACGGAGCTGTATGAAAAAAAAAAAAGATTAAAAACAAGAGGTTTTTGTTTGTTTGTTTGTTTTTGTTAGACAACAATGCAACTAAACTACTCTTTGAGGCTGTTGGTTCAGTTTTAGTTTGTGCTGTTGTTCACTTTCAATATTGAAAGTACACATTGAATTACCCCTTTCGCTGCCACAGTCGTCGATCCGAGGCAACATCCATTCAGACCACGTGTTACAAGCAGGATAGCAAAAATGGTGTCGGCAGGTTTAAGATTACTGTTCACTTACAGGGGAAATAAATAAATGAGCAAAAATGAATGAAAAAAAAAATCGGTATGCAAATAGAAGAACTGAATATTGCCCGGGTTTTACTTCAGTCGACGGTTTCACAGGAATGGTAATTAGACCTACCACTAATTAATTTGGGGGGGGGGGGGGCAGTTTCTTCCATTTTCATGCCCTGAAAACGTCAAGTTCACACGTTTCTTGATGACATTCTTACGCATTCTACAAAAACTCGAAAACTGAAAAGAAGCCTACCGTCGGATGGGTGTGCGCACAGTGGAAGGGGGGGGGGGGGGGAGTGGGGGGAGGGTGTAAAACTCAGAAGAATATTCCTCCCCCGCCTCCCGCCCCAGCTGTCTTCATCAAAACACCAACTTGTTTTTATCTTCTTCTTTTTGTTCATGCCAAGTGAATATTCGCCGCTTTTTTCCACATTGTTGGCGCTGCGGTGCCGTATTGGCCAGATTCCTCCCTTGTTTATTCTCGCCGTTCAGCCATTGTTGGGGAGCGGGCGTGGGGATGTGTTGGGGGTGTAGGGGGTGGGGGCCCGACAGGGGTGCCACATGCA
Source organism: Batillaria attramentaria (assembly GCA_018292915.2). Taxonomy (NCBI): domain Eukaryota; kingdom Metazoa; phylum Mollusca; class Gastropoda; family Batillariidae; genus Batillaria; species Batillaria attramentaria. The sequence continues at coordinate 524,452 of JACVVK020000462.1, read as the reverse complement.
CCCGTTGCACATCTGGGACCCGTGTGATGACAAAGAGACTCAACACGGCAACAATCGAAGAAGAAGAAGAAGAGGAAGACGGAGCTGTAGTTGTAGTTGTAGTTGTAGTGGTCACTGATGTATCTGAGTCGAACATCGGTCATAGTCCGTTCGACATACTGATACAGATAACTTTAGTGTCCATGAAAGGACATTATTCGTTTACTTGTCGGTGAAGCCGAGGACAAAATGAATGTCCTTTTATGGACAATAAGGTTATCTGTATCTGTATGTCGAACGGACTATAACCGATGTCCGTAACACATATAAAGCCCTCCATGGACCACTTCAGCTACAACTCCTTTTTCTTCTTCTTCGACGGCTGCAATGTTGAGTCTCATTGTCATCACTTTGTCATCTGTTCAAGTTATTCGTTTACTTGTCGATGAACTTTGTCATCTGTTCAAGTTATTCGTTTACTTGTCGATGAAACCGAAGACAAAATTAAACACATAAGATCACACACGGAGCGTTGGCGTTATTAAGATCTCTCTCTCTCTCTCTCTCTCTCAGTCTCTCTCTCTCTCTCTCTCTCTCTCTCAGTCTCTCTCTCTCAGTCTCTCTCTCCCCCCCCCCCCCCATGTCTCCAGCTGCAGCAGCACGATTATTTTCTAACCAAGGCAGAGATTTTTTTTCGGCGTGCGCCATAGTTATGATGAATCAGGACAAAATTTAAAATTTAACACTCAATGTCCTGTACTTTTTTCCGTCAGCCAGGAAATTACAGTTCCCATCGAGATGAAGCCATTCCATGTATTAATAGCGTTGAAACGGCCATAAGCGTTCACGTGATGGAAAAGGACGTTAAATTCCTAAACGCCCACCCCATCCACCCCCAACCCACCCACGGCCATAAGTGTAGTGAAGTTTTGTCACACTGACATAGCACTAGTACGCCATGCGTAGATTTCAAAATCTCGTTTGAAACAAGACTGACTGGCAGTTCAGCCAGTAAAAAAAAAAAAGAAAAAAAAAAAAAGCAATTGTCAATTCCAAAACTGGAATATATTTGAGCTGACCCTTTCGCACCAAGTGAAGTGACTGTAATGCGTTGATGGTCGGTGTGTATAAGTGAATGCGCGTGAGTCGCGTGAGCGTGCACGCCGGATTCAGTTCGCGGCACTTTGAGCCAAGCAAATGGGTGAAGCGCCCGTATCAGTGCACAGAATTTATTCATTTGTCACTAACTACAAGCACCTCGGAAAACTGTACTAGTTCGGTCCACAAAACAAACTAATAAAAAAAAAATCAGAAAATTGAGAATAAACAACGATCCATTTCCAGACTTCTCTCCGTCTCCCTAGCAGCACGTGTGCAACAACCCAGAAGTGGTGTCTGTGTTGACGGGGAGACCTCACTTCCCACTGAACAATCCGGTGTGCCTTAAACCACTTGCAGGAAAAACTGACCCTCATAGCAGACATTCCTGCCACCAGCACGGCGTATTGCCATCCAATTGTTGGTTATTTGTACAAGTTTTCCTGCTACCCCACTTTTTGACTGGATCGGACTGCAGGTGACAGAAATGCGGAACTGAATACATGTATATATATATATGGTCTTTCTCTGTGAACGGCCTTTGTGCAGAATTTTTTTTCTTTCAGATTTCTTGTTTAAATTTAAAGATGGATTGAAAAGAAGAGGGGATTGTCAGAACCATAAAATGAGTTCGAGCGATTTGGATTGCTAAGAGGTTGGACGTTGAAATGAAAAACTCGTATTTTTTCTGCCTTGAACAACAACAACAACAACAAGAACAACAACCACCACTACCACAAATAAAAACGAAAACAAAAAAACATTCCCAAGTGTTAAAGAAGAGAAAAATAGAAAATTCCTAAGTGCGTGTGTGTGTGTGTGTGTGTGTGTGCGTGCGTGCGTGCGTGCGTGCGTGCGTGCGTGCGTGCGTGTGTGTGTGTGTGTGTGTGTGTGTGTGTGTGTGTGTGTGTGTGTGTGTGTGTGTGTGTAATCTGATCACGGCACGCACACTGACTACACATAATATACACTACAACTGAAGAATAATGTGAAACTTAAATGTTAAACGTTTATTTACCGATTCTTCATTGATCAGGTTATATCTATGTAATACTTACTGTTTGTTGCAGACATCCGACTCGTCTATGATGTGGATGGAAATGTACAACCACTACGGCTCCAACATGTGGAACCCAGTACCCGGAATAAAGGGATACCTCGCCATGGGTCAGTATACTTTACTGTACAATTCAGTGTTCGGTCGCTAGGAAAGGTTAAACTAGTTTCTATACTTGTAGTGCATTTGGTAATCCATCCGAGAAGGCTTTACGGAAATTTTCTTTTGGTAAAACTGATTTTGTGCATATTTATTTGAAGTAAATATTTAAGTCAAACCCTGTTATCTAACTTTTTTTTTTATCAACCATGGGTATGATGCTGAAATAGCTGACGACCTCGGCATAAGTTTAAAATTGGGCGAAAATGCGAGCTGGAAAAACAAATGATTAAAAAAATGGTAACATCAGTAGATTATTTCTGTAAAAATTCCCTTACATCCAGTACATTTATCAACGCCGGCCGACGGTATCCAACAGCGGCGGCGAAAAGTAGCACTGTCTCTGCGTTAGTGTGTCGGCTAGAAAACGGATTTCAGAACAAAAATCAGTCTTTCCTCTCAGAATTTCATTTTTGAAACTGGAGGGACACAAATTTCAGTTAAAAAAACAAAACAAAACAAACAAACAAACACCCCCCCCCCCCCCACACACACACACACATTGACACAAATGCTGATATTTTTCATTTTAGAGGAAAAAAAAAAGTTGGCGCTCGTAGCAATGATTACAAAGGATGTTTTAAAAAAGGAAGAAGATGGGGAAAAAAAAAAAAAAAAAAAAAAAGAATCATTCGGAACGCGCCACAAACGAAAACAATTCTCCGTTCGCAGATTCGGTTAATAATAATAATAATTATAATAATAGGCCAAAGATAAGGGTTACGTTGACTGTTTACAGTCCTGACGCTGTTTCCAGTATAGTACACATTGAAAAGCCGCATCAGTTATTATGGTGAGAATGTTTTTTGAGCAGCTGCGGGGCTTTCTTCTGCCAAACAGTGATCACGACAGACGCAAGAATTTAATCGCTTTTATCCATCAAACGACAGCTTCCTGTTTGGAAAAGAGGACGAATTTAAAACTTCTCCACGCGTGCTTGCTGGAATATGTCTGCATCGTAACAGGAGATAGCATCTTGATATGACTGCTTGAAGGATAACACTGCTCTTTCTGGATATTTGATCTCTCTCTCTCTCTCTCTCTCTCTCTCTCTCTGTGTGTGTGTGTGTGTGTGTGTGTGTGTGTGTGTGTGTGTGTGTGTGTGTGTGTGTGTGTGTGTGTGTGCCTGTGAGCAAAGGTCCTGAACAAAATCTTGATTTCCTTGTCTGTCTGTCTCTCTGTCTCTGTCTGTCTGTCTGTTTGTCTGTCTGTCTCTCTGTTCCTGTGAACAAAAAGGTTTTGAACAATCTCTCTCTCTCTCTCTCTCTGTATGTGTTCCTGTGAACAAAGGTCTTGAGAAACAAAATCTTGATTTTTTTTTCTCTTTTTTTTTTCTCCCCTCTCTCTGCATGCCAACGTCAGTGGTAATGTTTATGATAATGTTTATGGCAGTCATCGTTTATAGTAATTGACAATGTTTATGGGAGTCATCGCTCATAGGTAAACTGTCAAAATCCAAATCGGGTGTGGTGTTTAGCTCTGACAGATAAAATCAGAATGCGTGCGTTTACGTGTTTACCGAATAGTTCCAAGTGGGTGCTTATTACATCAAAAATTCTATATACATGCATCCTAACAAAGACACACCCCACACCCACAAAAAGAAAAAAAAAAAAAAAAAACGAAGCAGAAAATAAAAGAATAAAAAAAGAAAAGAAAGAAAAGAAAAAGCAGCAACGAAGAAAACAAACACAAACAAAATAAACAGCAAACAACAGACAACCAAAGGAGTAAAATAACAACAAAAAACAAACAAACAAACAAACAAACAAAATACCCAACCAAACCAAACCAAAACAAACAAACAAACAAACAACAAAAAATACAAAACCCGCTGGATTTAGGGGAGCCGGGGTGGCCGAATGGTAGAGCGTTGGACTTCCAGTTGCTCGGGTCGTGAGCTCGAATCCCGGCTGGGGCCAGATATTTGTACTGGCCTTTTTTCTCGTTGCCCCGTTTTTGATATCACCCTTATGTGGTGGAAAAGGACGTTAAACTCCCAAACACCCACCCACTCACCCGCTGGATTTAGTCGCTATCACAGACCAGGAGTAGCATGTCCCGATACACTCAGCGTGGGCCAACCTCGACTTTCTCCTCCTACAGTGACCTGTTTACTTCAGTTATTTCACTTCAAAATGATTTTTTTTCTCATTTTATTGTGTTTATCGTCAACTTGTTGATGTCTTATAAACTTTCCTACTTAAAAGTAAAAACAAGAAGCAAAATCGGTGACGTCGGCTTTCGATTTACTGATTACTGATTTACTCTGCCCTTCCACACCGTATCAGACTGCTTGTTGTGAGATGTTGTTTAATTTTGAATGTTAAGTGAGAGAGCCTGTTTCATTTTACTGATAGAAGCCTTATAAGTCGTTATTATTATTATTATTATTTACAGTGTATTTCAATGTCAAGAGTTTTCCTTTCGTGGTGGCGCTGGAGATGAAGACTGTTCACGCATCATTTATTTATGACTTTCATTTCTTTCGGTTAGAAATTTCCGTCAAATGTTGAAAGCGTTTTCTTTCCAGGCTGAATGCAAACATCATGGCAGCACAGCAGAGTATATTCTGTGAGCTGTAGGACCATGAGTTACTTCTGTCCAAGGTTCAAAGGGTTACCGCCACATTAAACAGCCAACCATTATTATTATTATTATTATGATTATGATGATTATTATTATACAAACACACACAGACACCGTGTAACAGAACTCCGAACATCATGGCATCAAAACTGAATATATATATATATATATATATATATATATATATATATATATATATATATATATATATATATATATATATATATATATACTGTAGGGCCATGAGCCACCGTTATTATCATTATGATGATGATTATACCGATAACAGAATACAGTGTCGCAGAACTCCGAACATCAAGGCAGCGCTGTAGAACGCATAGTACCGGTTTTTTTTTCTATCTATAGTTTAAACAGTCAATTATTTATTATTATTATTGTTAGGGGAGCCGCGGGGTGGCCGAATGGTAGATCGTTGGACTTCTAATGCTCGGGTCGTGAGTTTGTATCCCGGCTGGGGCCAAATATTTGTGCTAGCTATTTCGTCGTTGTCCCGTCTTTGATATCATCCGTATGTGGTCGAAAAGGACGTTAAACCCCCAAACACCCACCCACCCACCCTATTATTATTATTACTATCATCATTGTAAAAAAGTGTGTAGAAATGTAGAATTTGTATACTTGTTGCGTTTGCGAATGGCACACAGTCACTGTGGTTGAAGTGTCCAGGAAGGATGGTTATTAGAAAAAGTAGTACATGAAGAAATTTGGATTTTTTAAAAAAATTGTTATTGAAGATGGCTTGGAAAACTGAAGGCCTATAGAAATGAAGACTTTATTATGTATATATAAAAACAATGCTTTCCTTTGCAGACGCCACACAGTCGTTGGGGCCGAAGTGGGCAGGAGGGGTGGCGCCGGTGTACCCCGGGTGGAGCGACCCCCAGCTGTTGTACGGGTCTCCCCAACAGGCCCCAGAGCTTCACGGGTCGTGCGGGGGTCCGGGTCCCCAGAGGGCGGACGTGCCCCCCGGGCCCTACCCGCACAACGCCTTCCAGCAATGCTCCACCCCCGGGGGTCACTAGTCAGGCCGTTAGCTGTGTGTCTCAAAACGACGGCCGAACCCAACAAGCAAGACAGACAGGACAAGTTCTGCGCTCATGATTCATACAATTTTGTTTAGTGAAGAAAACAACCCAAAACCAGCTACCGCTGAGGATCGGAGAGCCTGTAATTACTGTGAAGCTGGCTGGAAATCAGCAACAAGCAAACCAGGACGTTCTGTGCTCATTACTGAATTTATTCAGCGGATACGACGACCGGCAGTGCCCTGCATGGAGAACCTACAAAGAGATTTCTTAAAAATCTTCCGAAGTGGTTCTTCCCTCAGAAGTTTTGCTCGGCCCAGAAGTGGTACATCGTATTTTCTGTTCCTTCTGTGACGAGACTGGCAGTAGGTTTAACCCACTGACACCTAGGGTTACCAGCCACACTCACACCCCTTTCGTGTATACCAAGGAATGGGAAGGAACTCAAGAGAGTTGGGACAGTGAGATGAATTCCCTTTCCAACATCCTCAGACGGGCGTCCTTGTATGGATGTGGTCAGCGAGGGCGAGCGAGGGCGCTGTAGGTGTCGCTGGTTTAAAAGACCAGCGACGTCATTCATGTTTTGCTCATCGTGGATTGGCGCGCCTGGATACAGTGCTTGTGTAACCGACGAGTGTTGTGGATGTCGTCGCTCGATCTTGGAGGTGTTTGGTAATCTTGTTTGTTGCAGGACACGTGTAAACGGACACAGGTGACACCGGGTATCTAAACCTTCAGACTCAGACTAAAAGACGATGTGCATTGTGCATTTGCATTCGACGCGTCGGCCAGCTGATGTGCAAGGGCGCGTCAACCAAGAACGAGAAAGCTGAAGCGTAGCATTAATTTTTCAAACTCATCACAACAAACTTGTGGTGTTGTGTTAGGTCCAAGTCCATGATAGATAACTGCTGCTGGACTGTAATTCCTGAAAAAAAGAACAACAAAAAACAACCCGAAACATCAACACCTTGATGCACACCGTGCAGCATGGTTTATACGAATCTGTCTCGTAGAGGTAGATACTGATATCATGATATCAAGGACTTGCGAGTAACAAAGACTGTGACGGCTGCGCGTGTTCAAGAACACTACCGGATGCAGATAACCAAATCGTTATTGTACAGAATCACGACTCGTGCCTGTGTGGATACGTGAGTAAGATATATTTCAAGACACTTGTTCAAAAACTATTTAAAGATTCACTGGCCCTGACAGTACAGGCTGCCATGCCGGCTGAACAATGAATGGACGCCAAGACTATAATTATTAACATTTTTCTGTCTCTGCTGATTCTTCTTGACGTAAACGTACAGTTTTTGTTGATGTGTGGATGTTAAAATCCCACCACTCACTCATTGCTGACGTTTCACGTACAAGCCGTGGAGGCATGCGGCTGTGCAACATGTTCGTGACGGTGCGACAAAACTGAAATTTTTTTTATTACCACCCAAAAGACTGGTAACGTTTGTGCGCGGTGCTTTGACAAACTGATTTTAAGTCAGCACGAGTCCTTACTATGATCAAACAGGATGAGTTTGTTCTGTTACACCCGTTTATTCTCGGATGGTACACATTCGTGAGTGTCTCAACAGATAAGTCAAAAGTCAGCTGCGGCTTGTATGTGTACGAACTTGGTGCTAAACGTTTCGTTACATCAACCACAGCAGCGACAAAAGTCCGTCCGTGCATCTGTCCGGACAGACCAGGTTCCGGTAAGGGCGGTAATCATTTTTTTTTTCGATATTTAAAAAAGAAGTGTGTTTACGAAAGCTGGAGAAGGCGTTAAGAACTGGAAGCCGAGTCATCTCTAGGAACAAACATGCTGTACAATCACATATGGATCTCTTTACATTCAGATGAGGCGTTGGTGTCTTTTTTTTTTTTTTTCTTTTTTAAAAAAATATTCTTTAACCTACGAGAGTATGCGCTGAAATATGTTCACAAATCACAAATATGCTGCCAAACAGTATTACGAATTATTTTGTTTTTACATCCACGTCTGTTTTCGGCACATTCTAAATCAATGCAATTAAATGAAAGAAAAGTTTGTTTATGAAAATCATTTTTCTGAAATAATATATGATTACGATCAATGCACATAAATTACCTCTTTGTATTTGATTTCAACTCGAAGAAAATGTGAATTCTTTGCAGTTTTGAAGGGTTTTTTTTTGTGCCTTTGAAGCAGAGAAAACCACGAAGTGGCTTATACAAAACAGTATTGACAAAATCACCTTTTACGTGTCTTCTGGGCATTTTTTTCCTGCCTTCTCGTAATACTGAAACAGATAATTCTTTTGGTTGACTGTTGATAAATCGGCGAACGTTTTCCGTGCGTTTCTGTGGAAAACACATTGCCTTTTATGACGGCTCTGTGTACAAACTTGTTTTGGTACGACGTTTTATTCGGTCTTTTGTTTTAAGGCCCGTTGGAAGTGTTGAAAAGATATTGATGACAATACGGTATGACATGAACGATCATGGCAACTCATCTTGTACATAATAAATGATTTTTTTTTTTGCCATTTGCCAATCATTTGAAACAAATCTCGAAATATAATCTTTACGTTTCTGTGCGAGGATTCAAACTGTCGATACAACTCTATCGCAGTATTATTTAATTTTTCTGAAAGGGAAGGGAGGGAGGGGTGAGGGGGTTGGGGTGCTGGTGTGTGGGGGGCGCGTGGGTGGGAATAGGGGACACGACGCTTGAATCAGTTACATCTGCTGAGACAAAGAAACACAAATACAGGGTATTTTTCTTAAATTAATCAACTTCTTTGTGCAGAGCACTACAAAAATTGTTCGATTTCCTACGCATGTAACTTTTTATGCCTAACACTCAGCGAAATCATTTTTCTCTCCTGATCTGATGAACTTTGACAAAACTTGTGCCTTCTTTCACTATGCATCTTTACAAATGATATAATTGGTGTTTGTTTGACATGTCAGTTTGATCCATTTCTCGAGAAACGTTGGTGCTGTTCAAAGCAACATTATTCATGTTGTAGACAATTGTGACATTAACATTATGATTATTTTTTATTAGGACTCTTGTTTGACATTCTTGTTTAATGTAAAGTATGTGGCATCCGTCCCCGATTCCCGTGTTCAAGAAATTAAATGTTCTAAGTCGTGCAAGTTACTTCGTGTATTTGACTGTGTGCCTGTGTTCTTGTATGAAAACAATAAAGTTTGCTCATTCGTTTGTGTTGAAATGGCTCGAAAACATTTCTTATTGCTTCTGCCTGCCCTATTATTTACACACGCACGCACGTAGAAACACGCACACGCGCGCGCGCACGCACACACACACACACACACACACACACACACACACACACACACACACACACACACACACACTACCCTAAACAATACTCTCTCTCTCTCTCTCTCTCTCACACACACACACACACACACACACACACACACACACACACACACACACACACACACACGCACGCACGCACGCACACACACCGTCCTTGTCCCTCTACAGCGGAAACCCCACAAGCGGGTAAGATGACGTAACAGAGCTGCTTTAACAGACCTGTAGTTGTGACGTCACCATCGCTTGCAGGGCCGAAACACGAGACGCTTGAGGCGTCAGCACTCACCGATGACGGTGACGTCATCTTCTGCACGTTCCGAGATAATCCTGACTGGCAACAAAAGACTGGGCTAGGACAGGGGGGCACCCCTACACACACCCCTCTACCCCCCCCGCCACCCCCCCCCCCCACCCCCGAGCACCGTGACGTCACTACCGGTGTCAGTAGCAGAACCCTATCTCCCGTCAGTAATTGCGCGCCTCCGTGCTTACCTGCCCCTGGTCTCTCGGTTACCTGCCTTAACATGCTGGCAATGAGCGGCCGGCGGTCAGTCGGGCTTGGCTACCTGGGGTGGGTTAATCAGTGATGAAAGCCGAGCCTGGAAGCCGCTTATTGGCAACCGGCGGCGCTTACACGGAACCCCGGGGAAAGGATGGTGTTTGACGAAAGCCGAGGACTTGCTTTTGGCTCTGGAGCGGACTCCGTCATGGGGATGAGATGATGCCGCTGCTTTTCCGACAATTAGCACTAATGGGCGAGGCACGGGGGAAAGGATGTCATCCAGCCTCCGTCTTAAAGCGGTCACGGAATGTCGGGCCAAAGGTGCGCTGGGGCTGAGAGTTTCCTGTTGGCACAAGAACTGACAGAGAAACTATATTGTGAGCAACTTTCAGTTATTGTAATGGTGCTCTACCGGCCTTTCAGCTGGTTAATTGTTTGTGGATTTAACGTCCTTTTCCAGCACACGAAGCAAAGACGGCACAACGAAGACAAAAACAGCACAAACATTAGGCTCCCAGCCTACATTCGTAATGCTCTTTGAAGAGGTCAGAACGTCACCCACAAAAGACGACCAAACCTAAAGGTTTATTTACAGCATGAGTACAAGCGGGACAAGAAACTAACAAATTCAATTCCCATATTTTCTGCTAAAATTTCAAGCAACAAAATGCGAAAATGCTCTTTACACAAACTGTAGAGCTGGTTATAGAGCTTGTCCGTAGTGATCTGTATTTTGTCTCTTTTCCTTTTATTGTATTTTGAGCCTTACTGTATTGAATAGTGTTCAGCTGGACTGTTCAGTCAAGGAAACTGTCCCATGCTCCCGTAAACTGCCCTTTCGGACCGTTTCCAGTCACTCTTGTGGTCGAGACGTTTAAACTCCAGCTAACCAACTAGTCAACCGTTTTGCTTTACGCCGTAATACGAACAGGGTTTGCAGGTTTGAATATTAAGGTGTCACAAAACACCGGGGAAATACTACACTTTTACAACGTGTCCTTAATGACACTTCTTCTTGAAATAGCACACTCACGCGAACAGTCTTTTATATTTCAAACTACACGGCTAGCATAAGAGGTTAAGCATATTAAAACCGCTCCTTTTCTGAAGGGACGAGTTACACCCACCTTATCTACGATATTATTCTGTAGAAAACGACACATACACCCAGTTTATGTCCACGACGAGCAAAAAGCGCCATTATAATGTCACAGTAATGTTACATTCACCACCGTCACGGATTAAAGGAGCATAGCTTAACACAGACCATTCATTTTGATGCACGACAATGATAAAGTACAAAATGATTATAGCAAAATTAAAATATGTGAAAACTAAAACTAAAAACAAAAACCGAACCGAACCGAACCGAACCGAACCGAACCGAACCGAACCAAACCAAACAAAATTTTCTCTCAAGTCAGAAAGTGGCTAGAAGGTTTAGGCACATCTGCATTGCAGTTGTCTAGACAGACGCAGCGTCTGTCACCAACTGTGGGACGGCATTTAGAATTATTGAAAATTGTTAGAATTATTAATGAAACGTTGCGTGTGCCTATACGGAAGTGTTACAAACACAGACGTTTTTATATGCCAGTCGGCGGTAGAACCTAAATTAAAAACAACGAACGAACCAACCAACAAACAAAAGAACGAAATACCCAGGCAAACCACCATCCAAAACAAGAAAATGAATGTGTAGGAGAAGAACAACAACAAACACAAGAACGCCAAGAAGAAGAAGAAGAAGAACAACAACAACAACAACAAAACCCAAAAAACCTAACAACATGTCTGCATTTAAAATGTTAACAGCAAACAGTTACCGTAAATAGTTAATGCTCCTTTAACCTCGACGCTCCCGGTCACTCAGTTCACCGAAGCGTGCAACTCTGATTAATGTATCATCAATCCATGCTCGTATTAATTTGACGTCTATCTTCCATGACAGCTGCAACAAACACAAACAGATCGGTGTTTTCATGGCGTTTTCCTGTTGAAAACCGCTTTGCACTTGAGCGTGTCTGTGAATGCGTTCTTCTCCTAGCGGTCTTTTTCACCTCGACAACGGAACACAAGAGAGACAGTGACTGCCCCATACAAAAAGGCCCGCTCGCGATCAGTGAATCGTTTTTCATAGCGATTATTCGCCTATTGCCCATTTGCTGTAGGGCCACCAACTATACACACTATCAAGCTAACGGAGCAAGAGGAATATATACGTGTAAACCCCCTCAACACTGTGTGGTTACCGGCTGAAAAGGTGGGAGAGAGAGAGAGAGTGTGTGTGTGTGTAAGTGTGTGTGTGTGCGTGGATTCAGGTCGTGGTTGATTTTGTCTCATCACATGTGGACATCGTTTCTCGGGTGATGATGGTTGCGTGCGGCACCGGTGAGTAACTTTCTTGTCATTTATTCATTTCTTTTTTTAAAATCTATTTATTTCTTATCAATATATGTAGAGATAGATAGATAAATAGAGAGAGAGAGAGAGAGAGAGAGAGATGATTGATGATGATGATGATGATGAAATTTAATTTTAATTTTCAACGGTTAAAGACCTGACAGAGCCGGAAAAACGTTTTTTTCCAAACTTGCCGATGCAAGACGAGAGAGAGAGAGAGGGGGGGGGGGGGGGGGGAGAGAGAGAGAGAGAGAGAGAGAGAGAGAGAGAGAGAGAGAGAAAGAGAGAGAGAGAGAGACTCATCAGTAAATTCCTCACTCCCAAAGATGCAGCTCTTCAAAACCAACCACCCACCAACGACCACCACTACCCCATTAACACAAAGGCTATAATTTTCACTTCAAATCACGCCATCCCGCATTTCGATCCTCAGCCAACGCAGCCGTGCGATTGATCTCGGAATGGTGTGACTAAACCAGGGTGGGTAAACGCCCGTGCTATGTGATACGCTGTGCACCCACACCACGCCATATTATACGCTTACATGACATGCGGTATGGATGCGTTTGAGCCGCACCAGAATCGGTCGCGATGAATCGGCCTCGCGATCGATGGAAGTTCGCACATTAGAATCCCACTATATTTCGTCAAATCCTGCCCGCCACTTCCCGCCACTGTTCGAGCATTACATGCTACATGCCCCAGTCTCTTGTAGTGTGCACTATTGTTTTTGTTTGGTCTTTTGTAACATATGCGATGTGCAGTTTGGACTGTTGTGATTTCTTCCGCCCTACATGTGTTTTGGTAATTCTGTACGTATGAGAATCATGTATGATGCATTATTTGACATTCCTCCATACCCCAAACGGGGAGAAAGGAATAAAATCTTTGAATCTTAGATGCATAAAATATGCCGCGCAATCTTATGCTTTGTCAGATACCAGCCTAGATACAAAGCTAATGTTTTTACCTACGCGTATCACCACCGCTCGGCGTATCACAAAGCAAGGGCGTTTACCCACTCTGTAAACCGCGAGCGTATACGTATTACAGGGTACTGGGTATTAATTATTGAGCAGTGATATTATTGTAAGGCATACCGTGAACTGATCCTTGGATACTGGGTTAGCAGCAACCGCTACACGATCCACTCAGTTTCCGCTCACATTTATGTGATGTCGAAGCCGGCTGATGTGTGTGTTAACTTTATTCCTACCGAGTAAGTTTGGGCTTGTGCACCAGTAGCGGCATAAAAAAGCCAAACAAACAAAAAACAACAACAACAACAAAACCCTCATAATTAATTTGGCATGGATTAAAATTTGGCTTAGTTGGAGTGTCGCGCTTTGATTAAACTCGTGTTTGCTGCAGTGAGAGCCAAGGAACCGTTAATCACGAGTCTCGCCTGATTTTCGCATACAGGGCCAAAACCGAGAAAGATTCAAAAACTGACGTGGGATACTCGTGCGCGGTACAAAAAAAAAGTGTTATAGTGTAGGCTACGACAGACGAGCGCTCTCTTTGTTGGATGCAGCCTTTCAGTTTCAGTTTTCAGGTAAGGCCAGTTCACACTTACGGCACGGCTAGCACCTTTTTCAGTTTTAGGTACGGGTTTCTACTTGTAGACCTTAACTTGCGACTCTTTCACTTTCAGCTACAGTTTCATACTCATTCGCAAAACTCGCGCTTCTTTTTGGTTTGAATTTTCAAAGTGAAGACACGCATGGAACCGACATTTCATAGGGATTTCTGTTACTATCAAACCTCTACGTTGCTACCCCAAAATTCTCTCTCTCTCTCTCTGTTGTAAAATAAAGGATCGTTATCGTCATCGATATCTTTCTCTGTGCCGTCGAGATCTCCCCCCCCCCCCCTTGAAAATTACCTGCGTTTAAGCAGCATGTTCTCCATGTACTTATTTCCAACGATTCTCACTATAAAAATCACACTTAATTGATGTCTGCATGGATTTACATTTGGCTCAGTGGGAGTGTTGCACTTTGATTATACTCGTGTTTGCTGCAAATAAAAGCTGTCAGGGAACGGTTAGTCTCGCTTGATTTTCGCATACAGGGCCAAAACCAAAACCAAAACCAAAAAAGAGTAAAAAACATGAGATACTCGTGCACGGTACGCGAAATGTTAAAGTCGATCTATATTTTTAATATGGTACAGCCTGCAAAAGGATCTCCAGCCGGTGCAGGCTATACATCTGTGCCAATACCCTGAGCACGAGCAGCAAAAAAACCCCCATAAAACCTAACAAAGTGACAAATATAAAAATCGCCTCTGATAGAAATATATCCACAGCCATTACTTGAAACCAACACAGACACCGGTCGGAATATTTTATGGCACAGAGAAGGCATTCACCATTATGCGCAGTCCTTCTGTACTTGAAAGCAAATCTGGTCTGCTGCGTGTGAGAAAGAATAAACTACATACAGGCCTGTCCTCGTTTGTAACTCGCCGCCAAGCCGAACAAAAAGTTCCAGTTTTATATCTAGCCCGGTAGGAACCGTAAAATAATCTGTGAATTCTCTTGTACCTGGCGTTTGACCCACAGAAACGGTCTGACTTTGAGAAAAGGCTCAAAGTAGCACTTCTTTGGCCTACGCTCAAAGTTGCAAGAGAGTGGCCAGTAGCTCAGTAGCTTGGCAAACTGCAACTCGTGCGGATTCAGTGAGTTCGACTCCTAGTCTGTGAGTGTAAAACTACGCTTAGTTCTAATGTTTCATGTTTCCTTCGGCTGTTTTTGTCTAACACAGTCAAGGATAAATCATATAGTCTTCGGCTGGACTGTTTAGTTTGGGTGGATTTCCCTTTCCCCTGTACTGAATCTGCCCAACATGGCCGTCTCCAGTCACCGTTGTGGAGTTGACGTTAAGCTCAAACTAACCGACCAAGAAGCCAACATGTTGCTAAGGCATGAGTCTGTGCCACTGGATTGGCCTAAAAAGGAATTTCACACACACACACACACACACACACACACACACACACACACACACACACACACACACACACACACACACACACACACACACACACTCTACAGTGATTTCTGTTCTTTCAGGCACATTTCGACTGAGAGAAGATATATTGTGAACGGCAGGTCCAGAACCTGGGGAAGCCACAAGTTGCTGATTCACCGCTGGTCTTCTACTTCCGCTACAATGGAAATCATAAATACCAGCGTTCGTATGGTCAGCTGCTGTATGATCTGAGAGTTCCAAACGGTGAACTGGACTGACACGAACTGTGAATGCAGACTGAAATCGTCGGATTTTGTGCACAGAATGAGGACTGTTATTTAGGAGAAAACAAACTCCAAATTTCCCTCCCCATCCACCCAACCACACACACACATGACCAAGCGTAGCCCAACGAGAGCATTTTAAAGCAAGGCTAAGCAAACACACGCAAAAAGACACAAAAAAGCCAAACACAGTGAAAGACGAAAGCAATACAAAAGCCCTTACAAAACACTTAACAACAACTACAACAACAACAAACACAACTAAAGCAACCACAACAACAACAAACAAACAAACCAAACAAAACAGACCGCCCTGAATCAGTTGAAAACGCCAAAAAAATCCAAACCAAACCGCCCAAGCCACAAATCACATTTCCTCTCCCCCGTCGTTCACTGAGACTACGACCCCCCAAAATGGCCAACCATTCTCCTAACGCGTTGCACAGAAGCAACACTCTGCAGTCGAGTCTCATGCGGTCCCGTCGCTGGTCCACTCCCGGCCACACGAAACCGGCCCTGGATCTCTACACGCACTACATCAACGGTGTCAACGAGAATGCCGCCATGTTGCGGGAGCACCGGAAGTGGTTGGTCAAAACGGCCGACGGGAGGTCACGTGGAGAGCGGAGGGCCGCTTACAACGCTGTGCTGAGTACGGCCACTACTGCCGCCACGATTCTGGTGAGGCTGGTGTAGATTTCGTTCAGCAGTAATTTTTATAAATATTTTTTTTCCCCATTCTTTCCGTGATCTCACATTATTGTAATTGTTATTGTTATTGTTGTTGTTGAGCATTGGTCTAACGGTCGGAGCAGACTGACAGGGTCAAACTGTGCATAGAGACCTTTACCTCCGGCGCTGTCTTTGAAATCACAACAAGAGAACCACATAAAGTTAGAAGACGATAGAGCTCCCAAACTCTCTCAGTCTCAGTATGTCTGTCAGTGAGTCTGTCTGTCTGTCTGTCTGTCTCTCTTACACACACACACACACACACACACACACACACACACACACACACACACACACACACACACACACCACTAGCTGTCAAATTCTGTATCACTGTTTGGTGTTGTCGCTACAGGCATGGTCCCGAGACAAGTACAAGTCTGTGAGAAAAAGACAGCAATGTCTGGATTACTACCAGGACAAAGAGCGGACAACTCCCAACTCCACCCTCACCCGCAAGACCACCATGAGCCGCCTGAGTGAACGGGCTAGGTCACGGGAGTCCACAGTGCGCAGAATCAGCCATGGGTCGATGCTGTCACATCCGGATACAGAACAAGAAGAGAAGGTAGGCAATGCCATTATGTCAGGTTATATTGCGCGACTCATTTGACTTTAAAAAAAAAAATAAACATGTGTAGTACATCGCTGTGATCGGACACACTATGCACTTTCGCCATACGACATGGAACCTTTCCAAAGTGTAGTTTTCTGAGAAAACTGTGCCATGTTTGTTCCCAGTAGATTTTGTTTTAACAGTCCAAACCGTTTACAATCTTTCTTTAAAAAAAAATAAAGAAGACTGCTTTTCATATACGCGACCCACTTTCTGAGAAAGTTAATATCTCATAATAATTGGAAACACACAGATGAAGTCGAACTTCTGCACACCCTCATCAGCATGTGATATTGTTACACCAGAATCTTCCATTAATTTTGTTGCTGTGACTGGTGTGAAAAATTGGCCTTGATATAACCAGCTCATCTTCACATAACTGATGCTATTTTCGCCTTTATATATAACCATTTCATCTTCACATAACTGATGCTACCTTTGCCTTTATGTTACCATTATGTTACCATAACTGATTCTACTTTCGCCTTTATGTAACCATCTCATCTTCACATAACTGATGCTACTTTCACCTTTATATAACCATTCATCTTCACATAATTGATGCTACTTTCGCCTTGATAGAACCATTTCAGCTTCACGTAGCTAGTGCTGCTTTCGCCTCTATACAACCATTTCATCTTCACATACTAGAGTTGCTCTCGCCTTTGTGTAACCATCTCATCTTCACATAACTAGTGCCACTTTCGCATCTATATAACCATTTCATCTTCACATAACTGATACTACTTTCGCCTTCATATAACCATTTCATCTTCACACAACCAGTGCTGCTTTTGCCTGTACAACCAATTCGTTTTCAAATAAGCAGTAATACTTTCATCTTTCAGGTGAAGAACATCCGCACCTTCTGGTGGTACTGTCGCGTGATCAAGGCCATCTGTAAACTGGGGCTGGACATGCAGAAGCTCAGCATGTTCAAGACGGAGAAGACGGCGCTGTCAGAACTGTATTACGTCAGCATCTCCGGCACGGCCACTGGCGACGAGGAGGACAACCAGATCCTCTTCTTCGACAAGTCTCTCTTCACCAGAAAACGCGCAGTGAGTTTGCTGTATGCTGACAGAGAGCGTAAACTGACTGAAGGATTGGGAAAGCCGAGCTGAACCTTTGCGTCACAGATTGTTCTGTGTAACAGTTGTTTTGAGAGAGTAAGCGTAAGTGGTTCAGGCGAGATTTGTGCCCCCCCCCCCTCCTCCCGCTCCCCTCCTCTACCCAACAAGGACAGATTCCCAAGAAGCTGTTCAACCCATAGCCTTGGGTTTTTATTTCATTCCATTCCATTCTAGATAAGTCTTTCTCGCATGAGCCTTTGTCTGCCTGTCTCTCTCGCACTCACACACGCACGACACGCACACGCGCACGCACACCCTAAGCAAGCACCTCATTGGCTCTGTCCATAGACATCAGGGTTGGGTGTGGGTGGGTGTTTAACGTCCCTTTCCACCACATGCTACAGACACCAGACCTCGTATCTTAAATACACAACGTATGACCTCACTACAACTGACTCCGACTTCGCTTCCCCCAGACGTCCCGCATGCCGGAGTGGGCGGAGAACCTGATGATCAAGAAGCCGGAGCAGCGGAAGCCGGCCGAAGTGGAGCGACTCAAGCACCTCCTGTCCTCCATGCGCAGCTTCAGGGAGAAGTTCACCGACTCCATGCGTACCAAGATGTGTCAGGTCGTGCGCTACACCAAGTGAGCATAATATAGCCGCGAATTAGTCTTTTGTTGCTTGCGCGGCGTGAAGCCCTAAAAACTCACCCACTCACTCAAGTGAGGTATCATGGGTAGTACGATTTTGTTAACATGTACATAGGGTTAGAATTAGAATCCCTGTTTATTGTAACGAGAACACAGGGTTCCATAATACACAGGTATGAGGAATTGATGTCTTTTGTCCTTTTTTTTATTGGCAGCGTTGTTTTGTGTCGTTGCTGTTTTTGTTTCTTTCTTTCTTCTTCTTCTTCTTCTCTCTCTCTCTCTCTTTTTTTTTTTTTGGGGGGGGGGGGGAGGGGACGGGGGGTTTAGGGAGGAGGTTGGTGGTTGGTGAGGAGCGTGAAAGGGAAGGAAGCAAAACTTGGGCCAGTGTGGTTTTGCAAGTCTGAAAGTTTTCTGCATTTTACTCGATGGATGTATTCGATTATGAATGTGGGATGCTGCAGGACTGGAGAAAAGATGTGACAGCAGCGATGACCTCAATTGTGCAATTTTGAGGAAACGGCTGTGAATGTTTTAAATAATGTGGCCTCTCAGCCTATGTATTTCCTATGTGTGTTCGTCTATGTTGTAAACCGTCAACAGCAAAATGATAATAAAAAAATAATGTGGCCATTTAGCAGTGTTATTCATAAATGTTGTTCACCAGGTGTAACAAGGGTCGCGTGGTGTTGCGCCAAGGTCACTACGGACAGGACTTCTACTTCATCTTCTCCGGCTCTGTCTTCATCCAGATCGACCTCGTAGACGCCAAAACAGGGGAGGTCACTCCAAGCACCGAGAACATCATCCGGAGCGGAGAGAGTTTTGGGGTAGGTCGACACACCATGTTTTTCGGGAGGGGGGGGGGGTGGGGGGGGGGAGGGGGTAGACTGAGGGCAGACGGCTTTGACGAAAATGAATTTACTGTCTGACACCATAGTCTCTCAAATCATGACATTCTCAAAACATAAAAAAAAATCAAACAAAAGAAAACCCAACAAAAAAGAAAAACCAACAAAAATAAAACAATAACAGCAACAACATCAACCACAACCCAAAAAAGCAAATAAACAAACAAACAAAAAACAAAACAAAACAAAACAACAACCAAAAAACAAACAAAAACACAAGAAACACAAACAAAACAACAAACAAAACAACAACAAAAACACACAAGAAAAAACAACAACAACAACAACAAACAATATAAGAAAATAAAACGAAAACCGAACAACCAATCAATAAGAAAACAAAACAACCAAACAACAACAAAACAACCAAACAACAACAAAACTAAACAACCAAACAAAAACAGCAACAAAAAAAATAAAAAATAAAATAACACAGCACCACCACAATGCTTACTATCCCATCACTTCATTCTCTTGACCTTCAGGAGATCGCGTTGCTAGGCGACGGCACGAGGTCAGCGTCAGTGGTGTGTCGCGAGCCGACAGAACTGTGTCGGATTGACAAGGACACCTTCCTCGACATCTGTCCCGCTCTCTTTGAACAGCAGCTGCAGGAGAAGATCCAGTTCGCCAGGTCAGTGGGCCTACTCCAACTATTGGTTGTTTGTTGTTGCTGTGTCTGGTGTTGATATCCGTGACGTCGTTTGTCGATGATGTCGTTGTCGTAGTTGTTGTTGCTGTCGTTGCCATCGTTGTATAATTATTGTCATTGGGGTGGTCGATGGCTTTGTTACCGATGCAAGATGTCAGGTTCGAGTCCCTCTTGGTGCAAAGAATTTTTATCTCTCGTATGTGGTACCGTTCATTAGGGCCGATCGTCGGGGTTTTCTCTTTGGGTACTCCGGCTTCCGCCCCACCTGGTTTAGAAATGCTCAGACTACAATATTTGAAATAAATGCAGTTCCAAATTCCGACGATTAAATTGCTGAGCTGATCCTTCGCACCACGTGATTGTATTGTGTTCATGTCCAGTGTTTGAGAGAGTGTGTGTGATTTACGTGAGCGTGTGTGTTGAGTTCGGTTTGCTGCGCTTTTAGCCAGATATTTAGGTAAAGTGCCTACACAATACACAATGATGATGATGATTATGGTGATGGTGATGATGATGATTGATGATGATGATGATGATGATGATGATTATCTTGTACATCATTATTATAATGTCGTCGCTCTGAATGTTATTGACGTTGTCGTCTTCGTTTCTGTCGGTGTTGCGAATGTTGGCTTTTGTCAGTCAGTGTTGTTACGGTCGCTTCTGTTGCTGTTGCTGTCTTCGTCGCTGTTGCTATAGTTGGCGTTGTTCTTAATGACACGGCGTTTTGGTATGTTGCTGCTGCTGAGTAACGGCAAAGCCATGCTTTCGTCTCAGCATTGAAGTATAGCCTGTATAGGCCTATGCCTTACTTAGTCTCTTTAACTGGCGGCTAGAAAAAACAAAACAAAACAAAACACACACACACACACACACACACACACACACACACACACACACACACACACACACACACACACACAAAAGCAACGCAATAGTTTCCAAATTACTGATGTTCTAATGGTTTGCCAGAACTAGGCACAAGGATCGATAAGATGACTATCTTATTGCAAAATAGACTGCAATCGTTAAGCCTAGGGAAGGGGCGCCTTCACGGGTTTCAAACAACGTGAATCAGCACAAACACAGATAATAAAAAATACTCATGCACATTGTAAGGAATGACACTAAAAAAAAAAAAAAAAAAACCTAGAAGACCGTGGCCTGTGTGACAGACGTCCTCTGTTCGTGGTACGCTGCGTATTTCTGCCACGTCCGAAGCGTTATTTTAGTCTTACCTTTTTCTTTGTCCACCGGCCCGTATTTCCCCGAGCGGACCCCGCTTCCGCCCTTCGCACGTGGTACCCAGAAGTGGACTGTCGCTGGCCTAGAGACTTTCTCCACACGCGGAATGTTCGGAAAAATACCTCTTTTTATTATTTTTTTTCTTGGAGGGTGGAGGGGGCTAGGTCCGTTTAGAAATTTTGACTTAAAAAAAAAACTACTTTATTATCCCTTTCGGGAAATTCGGGCTGCTTCCCACG
This sequence comes from Batillaria attramentaria, assembly GCA_018292915.2. Lineage (NCBI taxonomy): Eukaryota > Metazoa > Mollusca > Gastropoda > Batillariidae > Batillaria > Batillaria attramentaria. The sequence goes on along the minus strand of JACVVK020000462.1, from coordinate 502,906 downwards.
GGGCAAGCGCGTCGCCGCGGTGCAGCGCCACCCAATACCTCTCCTATACATATTTATTTATTTATTTATTTTTACAATTTTGCTGGGGGAGGAAAGCCGGATAACCCGGAGAGAAACCCCCCGATGAGCAGCCCGGCAGCTAGGAAAAACCGGTATTACATGTCACATGCTCGACCTGGGCTCGAACCCACGCTTCATCGCCATGACATTGGTGACGGCCGCTCAGCAGCGCAGCGGCTAAATCCCACGCGCTACCTATTAGACCACCGCTCACTGCTCATTTAGAAATAAAATAATACATTTGTTACTTGCGGTTCTTTAAACGGAGAATAAAGACAGCCACATGTCGCTAACGCCATTACGCTCAGCAGATTACTGGTTCCGTGACATATTTCTGTTGCAGAGAGTTCAAGTTGTTCGAGAACTTCACAGACGAGCAGCTGAAGCAGCTGTGTTTCCTGTCTCAAGTTCTCTACATCCCTCACGGACGTGTCATGGAGCTGGACTGGGGCACGGCCAACTACGCTTACTTCGTCATGAGGGTACAGCTGTCATTCTTACAAAAAAAAAAAAAAAAAAAAAAAATTAGCAAGTATTCATTGCAGCAGCTATCACTTTTCTGTAATGCGATCGCATTAAATTTGCCCGTGCAAGCACAGTTTCCTTCCCTTGCAGGGTCCATGCAGTTGTAATTCTTACAGGCTGCTTCATGCGATTTGAGGCACCGTGCACAAGTAGAACTGATCATGTAGAGTGTCGTGACATTTTCAATTAGCCAAACATCAGCAAATCTGTTTTGTTTATTTGTTTGTTTTTTTTGTTTTGTTGTTGTTTCTGTTGTTGTTTCTAAGCAGGACATCTCGTAAACTCGTCCAAAGCCTAAATATAAACACGTGTTTTCTTTTTCAAGAAAAAACAAACAAACAACAACAACAACAACAAAAAATCCAGAAAACAAACAACAACAAGAAACCACCATTCCAACATCAGAGAATTACAGTACCAAAATACTGTTGTGTTCAACTTGACGTTCGTAGGCAGGGGCCAAATATTGTGCTGGCTTTTTCATCGTTGCCCCGTCTTTGATATCACCGGTATGTGGTGGAAAAGGACGTTGAAACTCCAAAACACCCACGCACCCCACCCACCCGTGACGTTCGTAGGCATATCGCACTGGATCGCTCTCAACCGATAACCGGGCTTTGCATACCAGTTCTGGCGACAGTTACAAGGAACATTTCAGCTTTCCTAACGTATCTTTACTGCCACAGGGGCGCGTGTCTCTCATCAAAGAGTTCGAGGTGTCTGACGAGACAGAGGAGGATGTACGTGAAGACAGTGCCGAGTCCAAGGAGGACAGAGGGGCAGGGTCCGGGGTGGGGCAGGCCAAGCCCGGGGGTGCGGCCAGCCCCACCGTGGAGAAGAAGCGCCCTCCGAGCGGCAGCACCCACAAGAGATTCGCTTGTGTAGGCACACTGCGTGCAGGGCAGTCTACGGTAAGACACTGTGTTATGTATCCCTCATTCACTCCGCTAAGCACCCTCCCTTGAAACTGTCAGTAAAACCCTCAAAACCCGCCTGTTTTCTGCCCATAACAACATTTGACTGTTCTGGTGTGCATGGTGTGTGTGTGTGTGTGTGTGTGTGTGTGTGTGTGTGTGTGTGTGTGTGTGCGTGCGTGCGTGCGTGCGTGTGTGTGTGTGTGTGTGTGTGTGTGTGTGTGTGTGTGTGTGTGTGTGTGTGTGTGTGTGTGTGTGTGGTTGCGCCCTGACCTTATGGCTTTGTAAATTTTTGTATATAAATATTTCTGCCTATTCACTTTTTTGCGCTTAGAACTGTCATTATCTGATAGGTTATAGCGCTATATAAGTACTGTTATTATTATTATCATTATTATTATGTATGCAGATTTGTTTGTTTGTTTGTTTGTTTGTGTGTTTGTTTGTTTCACTTCGTGTTTTTTTTTTTTTTGGTTGTAAATCTAAGAATCTTTTAATGTTCCTTGTTCCACGACGACCCTAAAGAAAAAAATTCTAATTTTTATCTGATAATAAAGTTAAAACTGAAATGAAATGAGATGAATTAAATTGAATTTGGTTGGCTGGTTGGATTCAAAGTTTTGTACATTCGTTTTTGTCTGTTTATTTACGAAATACACATACTATTTCCCTTTTGATATTCAGAATTTACAGGTTGTTTGGTTATGAGAACTTACGAACCCTTGATTATGCCTGCTTGTGTGTGTGTGTGTGTGTGTGTGTGTGTGTGTGTGTGTGTGTGTGTGTGTGTGTGTGTGTGTGTGTGTGTGTGTGTGTGTGTGTGTGTGTTGGGCACAAAGACTCAGTTGCCAGTTTGTACGCGAACTTTGCGAATCTTGGTGATCCTGTCTCGTTTTGTCCTTTCAAGTGTTTCAAATCCCGATGATGCCTCGTTTCCCGATATGCAAAATCCTGATCTTACCTTGTTCTCTCCATTCAGATTATGCGAATCCTGTTGAAGCCGTCTTGTCCTCTCCTTGCGGGGTTGTCAAATCCCAATCCTGCCTTGTTCTCCGTGAAAAGGATCTGGAAATTGGAAATCCGTATCTTGTCTTGTCCTCTCCTATCAGATTTTCAGAATCCCGTTGACATTGTCTCGTTCTGTCCGTGTAGGATTCGCTGAATCCTGATCTAGTCTTGTTTTCTCTGTTCAGGATTTGCGAATCCTGACCCTGGAGCCTCCGTCTATACCACCCATCACCCTGCTGTCAGAAGGAGCCCGGGTGCTGAGGGTTGCCGTCCGTAACTTTTCCCGCTTCGCACCATGGCGACATACTGAGGAGTACCTCAAGAAACGCTACAAGCCTCTGAAGTGAGAATACTTAGACATCATAATAATAATGATAAACATGATGATAAACATAACAAACATAAACATAATAATATCATCATCATCATCATCATCATCATCATCATCATCATGTACTGCTTTACCCAGTGGTCAGCACAGCAATTTAAGTTTCAGAATTTTGTATGGCATTTATTGTTTAATTTTGTGGGCTGAACATTTCCAAAGCAGAAATAGAGGAGGCCGGAGTACCCGGAGAGAACATACTTGGCCTCGCCATGATACAATGACATTTAGATTTTGCCACTTTTTTTTTTTTTTTTTTTTGGTGTGCGATGCGGCAAAGGAAAAAAATATTACAAGTATACTCGAAACAATGCACCCACTCCCTCTCTTCCTGTGGCAGAATTCCGTCCAGCAAGTCCCTGATAGCTCGCTACTTGCGTGACGTCAACTGGTTCACCTTCCGGAAGTGCGTCATTGGAACTCTTCAGCGCGAGAGGAAGGGACAACTGGTGGCCAACATCCCGGCCACCTCCAAAGGCTCGAGCGGGTGGGCCAGATGGCCGGGGTTCGATCCCGACGCAGACGTGAAGTCTGGAATACTCAGCGAAAGGGGCGCCCGTTCTGAGGTTCTGTGTTTTGATGTCTACTTCATACTGAAAAACAAAAATGGTTTTCCTCAGTTTCCCTTCACTTCGCGTCAGTTTTGTGCACAAACAAAAGAATTTGAGTAATGTAAATAGTTTATTTACAACCACGATTAATACCGACTTTTTGTAGACCACAATTAAACACAAAAGGAAATGCAAGTGTTTTTTTTTTCAGCTTTAAAGTAGAACAGGTAGTATTCTATTGTACTGGAGTGCTAGCGAGTGTGGAACGCTAGAACTGATGGGGGGAGGGGGCGGGGGAGGGGGGGGGGGGCTTCCATGCAAGGTACGCAACTGTGGCTCAACAGCTTTAGTAGTGCCTCATCTCTCGGTGGTTGCTTCCCTTGAAACCTTGTTGCACACTGCATGACTATTGAGAAGTTCTCAACTTTGACGTATGCTACTGTCTCTACTGTGCACCCACAAAGAGAGAAGGGCGGGTGGGTGTTTAGGAATTTAACGTCCTTTTCCACCACGTAACAAAGAAAGGAAGAAAGAAAGAAAGAAAGAAAGAAACAAACAAACAAACATTATATTTTGTACAAATCATGCACAACAAAGGACAGTCATGTTGACAGCTTATTCAGTTGAAATCTGATTGGCCCGAAACCGTCGAGGTGTTTAAGTTGCCTTGATCTTCTTCAAAGAAACTGGACATTTTTTTTTCTCTCACAGATTGATGACTTTCCACTCGTGAAGCTGCCTCCACCCCAAGCACCGAAACGTCGTGCAGCTGACGCCGCGCCCGCCAAAGTTCCCGATTTCCTGAAGCAGCGCACGACGACCGGTATTGTGGATCCCACTGAACAAAGCCCACCTGTTCACAACGACAGGCGACTGATTCTCCTACCGCCCGTCAAACGAACTCCCACCTTCCTCAGGAAAAGTCTGGCACCCAAAACAGACCCGTTACAGTCTAAGCCGCCGAGCCGGCCCCTTGTGTAGGGCAGCTAAAGTCGAAATACCGTTTTTCAGGCATGCAGTAACGTTGTGGAATACATTTCATCGAATGCGCTTGATCCGTGCATCAGGATCAGACACTTGGGTCACAACATGGCGACTGAAACCATTGTGGTGACTCGGCTTGTTCAACGCGTATTGACTGAGCAGATGACGTTATTTCAGTGCCACGGCCGGTGTCGTAGAATATTTCGGAACCAGGATAAATCGGAACCGGTTCCCCCCAAATCCTAGGATATTTCGGAACCATTCCCATTTATCCCGCACCTGGCAGACAAAATTCACCAAAAATTCATGTGGGCTAATGACCTTCTAGACGGTTCCGAAATATGCTGGTGGTTTTCAAATATCCTGTCACTAGAGTCAGGATAAATCGGAATGGTTCCGAAACTGAAAATCCTGCCACCAGGGCCAGGATAAATCGGAATGGTTCCCATTCGTCCGGTTCCGAAATATCCTGTGACACCGGCCCGTATGTAGAACTCGAGGTTAATTTAACCCACGGGTACGAGCCTAACCCAGACTAACACAAAAGAAACTCCCAAAACAAAATAAAAAAGGAAGCGAAGAAAGAAAGACAAAAACCCTTCTATAACGGCTTAGGCACCATGGTGGAATGGACCCGCTTCCTGATTTAAAACAAACAACAACAAAAAACCAAAAAAAAAAAAAAAAAAAAAAAAAAAAACCAACAGAAAATTTAACCCTAGAGCTATTTTAGTTCGAGGTTAGACTCTAACCCAGGGCTAAACTCCCTAACCCTGACTTTTACATGCGGCCCCAGTGGCACTGAGACTGAACTTGACACCAACTAGACAGCGCTGGTTAGTGGCTTTCTGGCTCAGTCGGCGTGTAGTGCAGGCATGGAAGCGTTAGGCGAAAGAAAGTCGTAGTTTTCTTATTAGAAGCCGCAAAGTCACGAATAATGGTCGCAATGGCCGAAAGGAACATCTTTTCACTTGGCAAA
>JACVVK020000462.1:445000-495000 GCA_018292915.2 Batillaria attramentaria | reverse complement strand
CCAGACTGACTCAGTTAGTTACACATGTAATGACTCTGGTGTTTTTCTGGTTGTACACAGGTCTCTTGGCGAAGAGTGAAGAGCCGTGAAAACAACTGCATGATGATTTAGTGGTACATTGTAATAAGTCTCCTGTGTTGGTCCCGGCTGGGGCCAGATAGTTTTGCTGGCTTTTTCATCGTTGCCCCGTCTTTGATATATCACCCTATGTGGTGGAAAAGGACGTTAAACCCCCCAAACACCCACCCCACCCTCCTGTGTTGGAGATACACAAAAGTTTCGGTTTGGGTAAGCCAAATTCAAAATCGGTTTCCGGCAGCTCTTAGCAAAAAGAGTGGCGATCAAGGGACGGAACTCCTGTTTTCAGTTTCGCGTAATTATAGCTGTTTTATTAATTCATTAATTTCTTTCTTTTTATACTCAGTATCGACCATTCTTGTGACACTTTGGTAGAGAGTTATACCACATCTGAACTGGATGTTTTTGTTTGCTACTGGGCAAGCAGTAACCCTCTTCTAGTAAAATGATTTCACATAATAATCATAAATAATCACAGGTCGCAAATCAGTTGTTCTCGGGAGCAGTCATGCTCGGAACCTCACCTGCGGCAGAGTCTCTTTAAAAGCGCTGAGGTAATATTGTGAAACTTTATACTTTGCAAGTCGGGGTGTGGCTTGGTAGCTGCGTGCGCGTAATAAAGGTCGACGTAACGACTTGATGGAACATAAACACAGTTTGCCGGTCGCGACTCGACTGACTGACTGATTGAAGAACTGTTGCCGCTCCGTGGTTACTAGGCTCAAAACTGCGTTGCTGCTGCCGTGGTAGAGGGATGATCAGTGGACGTGGGTACCTTTCACACAAGCCATGTAGTCTGAGGCAAGTTTTGTTTGTTTGGTTTTGGTTTGTTAGTTTGTTTGTGTTTCTTGTCGTATTTTTCTACTGCGGTTGTCTCGTGTCTTGCATTGAAGGGATGATGGCGAGTCAGTTGACTGTTACGTTATACAGTCTACAGTTCAACCCGAAAAATCACGAGCTCTCTGTCGGCGCACAGCACGGCTTCAGTATAGGGTCCACGCGCCGGCTAACTCAGGTTTGAGGCAGATTGTTGGGGCTGAAAGCTGAACTGTTATACTGAGATGCATCATGCATTTCATGTGTGGGGGGGACTTGGAGTCACAGCGGGTCTGTGTGTGTGTGTGTGTGTGTGTGTGTGTGTGTGTGTGTGTGTGTGTGTGTGTGTGTGTGTGTGTGTGTGTGTGTGTTTCAGCGTGCGTGCGCGAGTCTCTGTTTGTGATCAGTCAGCGCTGAAATTTACCTACTTCAATTTCAGATCTGATTGCAGTGTGAGGAATGATAGTGGGTAATATGTATTGTCTACAAGCACCTGATGTATAACTAGAGAAAGAAAATTGGAAAAAAAAAAAAGAAGAAGCTTGTAATGCGTCTGTCACGACCAAGAGTATTTTTAGCGCTAAGAGCTCCTAACGACTAGAAATAATCTGTCTAACAGAAGAGACCTTTCACGTTTGTTGCTAAGGCTCGTCCTTGTTGTGTGTCAAAAACCAGGACAACTGGCTGCCAAAGGCAAATCCGCAGGGACATTGCTTTCGTCACGACCAGTTAACATAATTATACATTAAAACCAGTCTAAAATTGGGAAGAAGGGTTTTGTTCCAAAATAAGAAGAGAGATCAGGATGACACAGCGGCGTGACACGAATTGTTAATAGCATCTTTCATTCAAAAACGAAGCGTGCTATAGCTAGCTGCATTGTTTTTCAGGGTTACTTGTCTCTTGGGCTGGATAAAAATCACGCCTGTCAGTTCTGCAAAAGCGGCATTGCCTGTAAGTTCTTAGGGTCAAAGCAGGGAACGAATTTGTCAGGTCAAAGAACACAAATGCACGAGGTCTCAAAATGCCTATGTGCATCCCATACTAGCCTCAGTCATCATTGTCACCCATAAAAATACTTCAATCTAGAAACAAAAATTACCATGCACAGACTATTGAAGGGCACGCACCTGACAGGAGTTTAAAAAAAAAATGAATGTCTCCTTTCCGCTTATGCCTCACTGGAGTAATGCTAGTCTACTTTCTGTTTACGTCAGAGAGCCAGTTCACCCAAATCCGCTCACGTCACTTTTGCCTCTCTTCCTCGCAAAAAAGCCCCAGCTTCACTGGCAGCTTGTTGCAACCCCTCCCCCCAGATATGCATCTTGCCCTCTAAAGTACAAAAATCACGAAACCACGACGTGACAAAAAACAAAACAAAACAAAACAAAGCAAAACAAAACAAAACAAAACAAAACAACCCACCAAACTTGAACCCACGGTCAATATCAGTGTGTCCTTACGCCTGTCAGGATTCACATTTTGTAGTGAGGCAGCTATGTGTCGCTTGATTAACTTCCTTATTAACAGAGCTAGCTAGCGCTATTTAACAAGGTAACTGTATTCACATGCAGGTGTAGGTGTAGGTGTTGTCAGTGTTCCACACACGGTCACAGCTTAACTCGTATCAACCCTCGTCAGATGAGTCACGGTGAAGACAGCCAGATACGGGGAATTATCCCTTGCCGACTTCCTTTGCCAAATCCTTCAGATCAGGGGCAGAGAAACCATGCTATCGGGAAGAGTGCTGCCCCTTTGGCACTGTAATGTTGAAATATCAAGCCGTGTCGACTGCTGGTCGTAGGGGCACCACTGATGACTGATGACTTTGCCGACGAGTGGGTGAGTGGGTGGGTGGGTGTTTGGGAGTTTAACGTCCATTTCCACCACGTATGGGTGATATCAAAGACGGGGCAACGAGAAAAATTCCAGCACAATTAATTGGCCCCAGCCGGGATTCGAACTCACGACCGACCCGAGCACTGATTGAAAGTCCAATGCTCTACCATTCGGCTATCCCGGCTCCCCGGGTTTGCTCCACCTGCATCTCTCACAGTCCTCTGTCACTCTCTGTGAACTGCTGAAGTTGAGGCCTATCCGCCACTCAGTGTAATATTACCAAAGACCTTGGAATCAGAAAGACGCGTCACTCCTGCCCTCGTAAGAGAGACATATAGCGGGACAACGCGAAGAGTTGTCTGCCCGCATTAGCGCGCATCCTAGATCTGGCCCCTATAGTGACAGCATTTCGGAAAGTGGAAAGCGATCACAAAAGCCGGGCATGCAATTGTGTTCTGCGCCGACTTGTTCAAATAACAGACAAATATAAACGGGGAAATACTTCTTTTGGTATTCCTGTTGAAAAACAAACATTTTTTTTTCGCTTTCTTGTCAAAAAAATAAAAAAAAGACCTCAAGTGGTACGTGTGCATGCAGTGTAAACAAACAGTAAACACACGCGGCTGACGCAGATACAGCGTAATTTTTTTTCCCTGACAACAAATCACGGTGACTTAAATTGTGCTAGCGTCTACCTGCATCTAAATTTAGAACACACACACACACACACACACACACACACACACACACACACACACACACACACACACACACACACACACACAGAGTTGTCACTCATACGGCGGCAGGTGCGTTCATCGGCACTTGTTCCAGTTCACATACTGTTGGGGGGAAATCTGTAGGTATGTACAGAACTCTTTTCTTAAAAATCAAGAGGTTTGCATGCAGTGTAAACAAACAGCAGTAAACACACGTGGCAGGCGCAGACATCAGGTTTTGGTGTTGTTTTTGTTGTTTTGTTGGCGGTGGTGTTTTTTTTTTTTTTTTTAAACTTTACAAATAACGTTGACTTGAACTGTGCTAGCGGCACGTTGCACACACAAACACACACACACACACACACACACACACACACACACAGAGAGAGAGAGAGAGAGAGAGAGAGAGAGAGAGAGAGAGAGAGAGAGAGAACAAAATCATCCGGCTGAACTTCATTCTAACCATTGTAAAACCATATCACAACATAGAATCTGCTGGATCGTCGGTCGCAGATATGATTAATGCTGAGTTAGCAGGAAGTATTCAGCGGATGCGTCCATCTTTGGATCTCTCGCACATTCGATCTTTCTGTGTTCCGTACTAGTTTTACTTGAACACATCGAACGAAATGCACTGCGTAGCCTACGTTCAGCAGTGAAAGCCAAACTAGATCTTTCGTTCGTCCTCCGGAACTTTGAGAGTACTTATGTTTTCCATAGGCCTAAAACACATGCGAAATATATGGGGGGAGACCACCTGTCAGTCGCTGACATCTTCGTTTTTGTTTATTTTGTTAAAATGTTTTACGGCGGCTAGTGTAGGGTTGGGTCAAACAAACAGACTTTTTACAAGCATGCGGATTCTATACTAAATTTACGCCAGTCACACGTCGTGGATGTGGCGATTTTGGTTTTCACGTGTGATGCTATGTGTTATGTTTGGGAGAAAACATAATCTTGGCTCCAACTTCGATACCGATCTTGGCTCCAACTTCGATATCGTAGGCATACCTACCTCTATTTTTCAAGGGGGAAATCTACAGAAAGGTTTTCCCGTTCCTGGTGTTCGCTTCTGACAGCAATTCGGCGCTGCACACCATTGCACGCCCGAATTTTTGCGTGGTTTCTGGCTTTCTGCCATACTGCCATTACTGCGTAGATCTGCGGGATGCGCGCTAATGCGCGCAGACAACTCTTACGCGTTGTCCATCAAAGGGAGGTAAGTGAACTATGTTTCCAAGATCTTTGATATTACCAACAGTATCAATGTCAAGTTAACATCTAAATTGTATTAGAAGTACTGTTCTCAGTCGTGGAAAAGATCGTGGAGATTTTGTTGTTGTTGCTGCTGTTGTTGTTGTTGATGGTGTCAGAAATTGAATAATAATTTATCAAGATTCACGAAAGAACCGAGACAATCGTTACTGAACGAGACACGACAGAAATTTGCGGATTCGAATCAGTCCAGCCTGGTGGGACTTCATGATTCTCCCACCTGGAATATATCATAGTCGCGGAATACTTTCTTAATCGCCCACCCACGTTGCAATACATGTTAAAGGTCCAGTTCTTAAGACGTGTAGGCTTTGAACGGAACGTTCTGAGCTGTTCACATTGTCTGACGTCGTACCGCTTAAGACACCTGCACAGTGACGGCATCTTAAAGGCTGACACTGAACCAACGGAAAAGCCTCACGCAGCGACGCAAATATCAACGACTACAGTCAGCCATAGGTCTCGAGGCACTGCCAACCGATGAGTAGGAGAGTTTGAATTTTCGCCGGTTCACAGAGCATTTAGACAGCACTGTCTCGCATTTAGAGCTCTACTAATTATGAAGAGTATTACTATTTCGAGCGTACAGGCACATTCACAGGCGAAACTGTCATAAACACAAGCCAGCATCTGTAAAACCTAGGGTAAATGGAAATAGTGCGCTAATCGACAGTTGAAGAAGGCAATTCATGCGTTTTCATGCGAAAATAATGATCATTTTCGGCCTGACCGGTTCAAAAAAAGAAATCAGGTCATGTCGTGACAAAACAACCTTTGTTTGGTTTCGGTTAATCAATTTCACGATGTTTGCACGGGAGCAACAGGGCAGACTATTATTACAGGTCGCACGATCAATTGTTAGAGCCTGCAATGCCAATGGCATTCACCGGCAGCTCCCAGGCAAACAGACAAGAGCGACAACGAGACAGACAAATGGACAAAGCATAAACGCAATAAAGCCTGTTCGCTGTATTATTGACAGTTTGTCGCACCGTTGCCAATTTCTCTCACAGGTCTGGGATAAACCTTCATCCCTTATGTTCTTGTACAACCGTCTGCTTCGACGGTGGCAACAAAAGGCTGTGTACAATGAGTTTTACTGTCGAGATGTCTTCCCTTTTGTGCTAAACTGTAACCTCAGATACATTTTCTGCCATGTCATAAGTAAGAAATTTCCCTTCCATCTCACCCCTCCCCTCTCCCCCCCTCCCCCTCCTCTTCGCCCCTGAACGCCCTCCTCCGTCCCTTCTCCCCAACTCGAAGAAATTTCCCTTCCATCTCCCCCCTCCCCTCCCCCCCCCCCCTCCTCTTCATCCCTGAATGCCCTCCTCCGTCCATTCTCCCCAACGCGAAGACACCACCTAAAAAATCTTCTCCTTGACATGTAGAGTGCTCTTAAATCTTAAATTTGTCAAGTGTTCATGTCAAGGCTTAGCGCCTTCTAAAATGCTGCGGCCCTCTGGGATTGTCTTTAAGGAGTCATTACAAGTCGACGGTGTTTTTCCATTGAAACCCACACAGCTGCTTTCTTTCTTTCTGTTGATAAATGCACACGAAGGGTGGGTGGGTGTTTGGGAGTTTAACTCTTTGACGACGGAGCGCAATTTCTGACACACGATTTCCTATAGGAAATCGTGTGTCAGAAATTGCGCTCCGTCGTCAAAGAGTTAAAAGTTCATAGTGTCACTGACCTAAAATGAAGCATTTGTGAAGGAGATGCGCATCTTCACATGCAAGGGACTAGGAGGCAGAAACTTGACCTGACAATGAACATCTTTCGTCGTCAAGCTTGATGAAGACTTTTCATTCGCTTCTACCATGCTTTTCTGCACATGCTGCTCAGTGCAGATTTAACAAGGGGACAAGGAACTCCTGTAATTGTGAACAGACATTAATAAGTAGTGTAATGTATCGTGTCCAAGCGATTGCCGATGGTCGCTGTGTAATCTGCAACAATAGATGTTTTCCAGAAAATGAGATGAATGTCCCAAAATGCCGCACAAACAAATCTACCTCATTGTCTTGAATACGTGCAATACAAAACAACAACAACAACAACAACAACAACAACAAACGCTCACTTGAAATGGTTCGAAACCATGTGAAGATTACTTCGCTTGTGACTAATTGATTCTTTTATTGATTTTTTTTTTAGTCAGTCCGTTTCAGCGTCATGCATAGAGTAACAGTTTTACACGTTAGAAAATTTACGGGATTATGCACAAGGATATTCTGTCGCGTCGACTCCTGTCTGGGTTCAGTTACTTTCGCGTACTGCATTCTGCTGTAGCTGTCCTTGTCTTGTGTGTTTTTAGTAAGTGGACACAAGCACATCTCTCTCGCTCTTTCTCGCGCTCTGACTGAACCACAGCGAGAATAAACAGATGGCTTTCTCGTCCAGTTGAAGTCGGCCTACATCACACCGCCACCCAGATATTTCTCTCGGGACGAGACAAATGACACAAATTACAAACCAACTTTGACACCCTCAGTCCCCAGCGAACGAGAGGTGAACTTTTTCACTGTCAAGGAAAATCGGCTTCACAGCATGCGGCGTGTATGTGTGTGATTCTTTGCCCACCAATTCACGCTGGGTGTGCAGTTTAAATGGACGCCGGTGTTTCAGGTGCTACTTCGCTTTAAACTGATGTTTCGACGAGAATTGTTTTCAGGCAAAGCAAAATATACTGAATTGACTGAAAATGCTTTATTCGTGTCTACAAGGGAAATTGCGTTTGCCACTTGATGCTTTAGTCCAAGTCGTTGTCTGGTTGATAAACAGCCACTCCTTTTCACACCGGCAGATCAAAATCCGGGAGTTGGAAACACTCTGTGCTGTCCAGATTTGAAAGTGGAAACACTCGATGGTACTGTATAGAAGCACTCTGTCCTGACGGTGCTACTTTAGAAACAAAGCAGCACCGGAAACAGTGGGATCCATTTCAATTACACCCCCGCCTACAGTTGTTGTGATGTTGAGTGTGGGAAGAGAAGGAAAATTGGTGACAGTTCGGCTGTAGTGCAATTTTCCACAAGCCTGCTTGGAGCGTGGATATTGATCCGCTGTAGTTAAGCTGTCTGCGGCTGATGACAGGTTTCGTGAGATAAAGTCGGCACGTGCTTTTCGGCTCATTTTTGTGTCATTAAATTACGAAAATTTTCCACTTGCGTGTGTGTTAGGAATTCTTCAGGGAAGGCGTCGTTTTGGGTATGCGTTCCGCGCATGCCGCCGGCCCAATGCACGTTGTCAAGACGAGGTTAACGTTACACTTAAAGTTTTGAGAAAGAGACGGAAAAAGTCTTATAACTCAGTAAAGAAACGACGGTAGGCCGGTGTCACAGGATATTTCGAAACCGGACGAATGGGAACCATTCCGATTTATCCTGGCCCTGGTGGCAGGATTTTTCGGAACCGTTCCGATTTATCATGAATTTTGTCTGCCGGGTGCGGGATAAATGGGAATGGTTCCGAAATATCCTAGGATTTTTGGGAACCGGTTCCGATTTATCCTGGTTCCGAAATATTCTACGACACCGGGTTAGGGGTTAGAGGCAGTCAGGCTGTTTGGGGTGTGTGTAGTGTAGTGTAGTGTAGTGTAGTGTAGTGTAGTGTAGTGTAGTGTAGTGTAGTGTAGTGTGTGTGTGCGTGCGTGCGTGCGCGCGCGCGCGTGTGTGTGTGTGTGTGTGTGTGTGTGTGTGTGTGTGTGTGTGTGTGTGTGTGTGTGTGTGTGTGTGTGTGTGAGAGAGAGAGAGAGAGAAATAACAGACAAACATTAAATTACCTTAGAAGGGCCAATGTAAACATACAGTGACATCGTCTGTAACTGAATGCTGGCACTGAGTCAAAAGAAACGTACTCAGTCGATGACGCGGCGACTGACCACACTGAGCGCTCCAGTAGTACAATTTGAATGTTCGACCGCCGCTCGAGCAAAGTGTAAACAACATTGTATCGCATTAAGAGCTGTACTGATCATCAAGATAGAGCATTCCGAGCGCACAGGCGCACTTACGAGCGAAACTGTTCCAAAACATAAGTCGACAAAGCAAATTTGGACAGTTTAGCAGGTTTTAAAACATCAGACACACACTGACACTTGGCTGCCTTTCGTGCACCAACCAGCAAAAAGGAAGTGCACTCAAAACCCGTACTATATATATAAGGCAATTTCACTGTAACTGCCACCGTAACATGCCAACGACATAAACCCCAGAAAACGACGCACTGATCTTGTAATGAACCCTGTTGGGGGTTGAGTTTTTTTGTTGAGGCTGACCTAATCATTTCCCGTCCATTATCCAGGCTGTCTGAAAGTCTAAGGGCAACGGAAATAGCGGGTCTCCATCGTCAGAACCCCTACCCCCACCCTCTCCAACCCCCACCCCCTTACTGTGACGTCTTTGGAACACTGTCCGTCATAAATCAATAACCTAACTGAAACTTGAAGTTATATGTTTCAGAGTGTAGGAGCGGGGGGTGGAGGGACGTGATGTAAGACTTAGTGTTAGTCCGGGAGATTCCGCTCTCTTTTTACCCGAGGGAATTTTCAGATGAATAGGACTGCACGAAATAGCTTAGTGTATGAAAGGAGGGGTGGGGGTGGAGGGATTGGGGGTGGGGAGGAGGAGGAAGATGGTTGGAACAAGGAGACTGAAATGCTGAAAGTAGTGCATGTAGAATTCTGTTTTGGAACAGCTGCGTTTATGACTATGCCTGTACTCTCGAAATAGTCTATCTGAGGGATCAGCAGACCTCCCAATGAAACATACCGACCGTTAAAAACAACCGATGGCCGTTAAGACGTGAAAAACTCAGCCGTGTTTCCTTTGTCGGCTGCTCGGTGAAACAGTTAGGGGGAGAGAGATGAGAGAAATGTGCCGTCGGATGCTCGGTGAAAGGGGACTGCACTCTGGAGTCCAGGTCCATTAACGGACGTTAATAGACGGCTGAGTTTTCCTCGTTTGCGCGGCCATCAGACGTCAGCGTGTTGCACTCGGGCGTTACTAATCTCTAAGATAGATATTTCGAGCGGATATATATACCTGAGGCCACAAGTACAACCGTTCCAAAACAGAAATCTCGCCATATAAAACCTAGTAATTGTAGGTTTTGTTGTTGTTGTTGTTGTTTAAATTAAAAAAAACTTTCACTTTTCAGTGTGACCAGGGGAGCCGGGGTGGTCGAATGGTAGAGCGTTGGACTTCTAATGCTCGGGTCGTGAGTTCGATCCCGGCTGGGACCAAATATTTGTGCTGGCTTTTTCATCGTTGCCCCGTCTTTGATATGTGGTAGAAAAGGACGTTAAACCCCCAAACACCCACCCACCCTCAGTGTGTCCATCCCATCTGCCAACCGTTCTGCCCGTGCGACCAAACCGGGACTCTGCAGTAGCATAATAATAATCAGTACATACAACGGTCCGCATTATGTGGTTTCAAGGTGCATGTACTAGTACTGATTTCTATTCCTCTTATGCTTTGTTTGAGACAGAGGTGTGTGTGTGTGTGTGTGTGTGTGTGTGTGTGTGTGTGTGTGTGTGTGTGTGTGTGTGTGTGTGTGTGTGTGTGTGTGTGTGTGTGTGTGTGTGCGCGCGCGCGCGCGCGCGTGTTCGACTTCTGCCTGATAACGATTATACTTTTTTGTTTTTGTCGACTCACCCACTTTTGCAGTCTGCGTTCCTCTTGACATTTCCACTGTTCGCCTCCAGGAGCTCTTGATTCATCCCGAGTTCATTCAGCCGTAAAGTGCACAACTCAACGCCATCGAGTCAATAAATATTCATGAAGTTTGCCGTCTCGAGTGCCTTTATCGGCCGGTTTGGCATTTTCCAGTTAAAGGGCCATAAACGCACGCGACACTAGGCCAAAATGAGAGTCAATTAATCTTGAATCAATTTGCTTGTCCCCTTGGCATGTAATGACAAGAAACTGCTCTCTCTCTCTCTCTCTCTCTCTCTCTCTCTCTCTCTCTCTCTCTCTCTCATATTTGATCGTATTCCAGTCACGTGTATGCCAGCCCATTTAGCAAACGTTTGCGTTTTAATCATAGAACACGGTCATTTTTTAAGACGGAACATTTAAATGTGTGCTTTATCCAGAAAACGCTGTACGAGCGCGACTATGCACAATGCACACATCATTCTTTCACTATTAAACAGGTGCACTTACGACTTAGTTCCGTTCGAACTCTCTCCTTTCTGCGTGAGGCAACGGACATGGTGAAACCACTGTACCGCCATATGGGTTAGCCACTGGAGGAAAAAGGGTAGAACTTTCGATGGCCTTACGTCGGTGACAAGGTGCAGCCTGTGTATTTTTTGGTCGAGGGAGCAGACCTTCAAAGGTCTGCGATCACAACAAAAAGCCGCAAACATTGTGTGTGTGTGTGTGTGTGTGTGTGTGTGTGTGTGTGTGTGTGTGTGTGTGTGTGTGTGTGTGTGTGTGTGTGTGTGTGTGTGTGTGTTTTCCTGCGACTCCTGCGACTGTGCATAATGCAGGCAACTCTGTCACAGCTGCCGAGTTTTCAGCACTTCGGGGACCCTTATTAAACCGGAGCGTGAGTTTGCAGTGACTTCATAGTGCGTTTGGTCAGTGAGCGAGATACGTTGCTGCAGCGCATAGCGGGTGTTGTGTGCTGCACGGGAAGACTAGCCACTGGCAAAACGCAAACTGAGCTGTGAAATCAGGCTGCCCTTGGCCTTTATAGGGGTTTCAGGGACGCTAAACACTCTATAACTGTGACAGAGTTTTGCACAGTCGGATAATTCTTTAAAACACACACACACACACACACACACACACACACACACACACACACACACACACACACACACACACTGTTTGTTGCTTTTTGCTGAGATTGCAGACCTTTAAGCCATACGATCGACCAGCTCTTTCGGTGTTGCCTGCCGTACTTTGGCTTCAGCAACACTGACAGAAACAGGGCACGCCGAGCTAACGAGACTATTTAGAATGCCAACTAAACATCTTAATGGCTCTGAAAGTACACGCAGATGTCTGTTTTGCCGTCTCTATTATGTTTGGCCGACCTTCGCGTAAAACACGAAGAGGGCTAAAAATAGATCGGATCGAGTCTTTAGAAGTACATCCACGCTATACTATAGTTTGATGGTTGCAAATGAAGTCGGACTTGCCTTGATACAGTCCGGCTCAGGGAAAAGAAGCTCGAATTCGACATTGAAGACAGTAGCAGGTTTACTCGCACATTTCCCAGTGACGCCGTGGGGCAGCCCGTCTGTGATATCGGTCGAGTGGGCTAAACAACTACGGCTATGATAACTTGTTCCATGGTGAGTCACTTAAAGGCCCAGTAGGCGTAAGGACACAAACTGACCGTGGTGTCATGTCTGGTGTTTATTTGAGGTACCCTGTTTGGCGAGTGTGCTAGTCCGCAGTGATTTTTGTTCTCATGGAAAAAGCGTGATTTTCGGGATTTTTGTGTTATGTAGGTGAAGGTGCATGCCAGGCGGTCGCAAAAAGAGGCAAGGTGCCAATGGAGCTGGGCTTTTTTGCACAAGTGACGCAACCGGATTTGGGTGAACTGGCTCTATGGCCTAAGAGAAAGTAGACGTGCATTACTGCAGTGAGCCTGAGCGGAAAGGAGACATGCACATTTTTTTTTAAACTCAGGTGCGTGCCTTTAAATGGTCTGTTCATGGTAGTAATTGTTTCTAGATTGAAGCATTTTTAGGGGTGACTATAATGCCTGAGGCTAATAGGGAATATATATAGCATTTTCAGGCAATGTGTTTTTGTGTCCTTTGGCCAGTAGGGCAGTTTCCGGTTAACCCACTCCACCCAAGCTCTCTAGCGCGGGAGAGCAGAAAGTGTTCACCATTGGGTCAGGGAGCTAGTGGGCAGTGCTTGCGACTCTAAGTATCGTCTGCTGCGATACTGATTTCTTTTCACGTTTTATTATACGTTATTTGCGTTATATTAAAAACACCCGAGTGAAGTACACTGGTTTGAAATCAAACTCAAACGAGTCTTCGTTTTAATTTTCAGGGGTGGGTGGGATGGAAGGTTAAAAAAAAACAAACAAAAAAAACACAAAACATAGCGACACCACAACGATCATGATGATGACCTGACATGCTGCCGACCGTCCCGGCGGATTTAGCATGACTAAATGCAAAAGTTAGTGAGTCCGCTTTCTTGTCTGATCGTCAAGCCAAGCAAATGATTCGTTAAAAAAAAAATCAAGTCAAGTCAAGTTAAGTCAAAATACTTTATTTATCCCCGTAGGGCAATTCATGCGAATAACATGTGAACAAATTCATGTGAACAACATGATAAAGATGTAGACTGAACCAAACCGACGATAATCAGACCAGGCTCACGTTTTCCCGGGAAGGAATTTGCGGATGTGATCAATTGTTGGCGTAGTGATTCGGTATCAGTTCGGTTACTTCGCGTGTTTCGTGCGGCGGCCGGGTGAAGTTTTGGCTGCTTACGAATCACGCCCGCAGTGCACTGATTGGAGACGGATCGACCTACTTGTGCCGGCGTACTGATTATCAACTGTGGCAGAGGGTGGGTGGATGTTGGGGGGTTCAACGTCCTTTTTCCACCACATACGGGTGATATCAAAGACGGGACAAAGATGAAAAAGCCAGCACAAACATTTGGCCCCAGCCGGGATACGACCTCACAACCCGAGCATTAGAAGGCCAGCGCTCTACCATTGGGCCACCCCGGCTCCCCTCAACTGTGGCAGAGATGAAATGAGAGGCGAAATCTTCGCGCGCAGTTTGGGCCTAGCTCACACCGTGAAACGAATACCAAGGACTGAAAGAGTCAGTGATAAGGCTTGCTGCACGGTCAACCGTCTTTGGCTTTCAAATATTATAGTTACTTCGCGTCAAAAAAATAAATAAATAAATAAATAAAAAAGGCAGAGAGTTACAGAAAACTGGGCCTTTAAGTGTATGTGCACGTTCTGTGTGCACGACTGACTGAGCCAGGCCAGCCACAACGTCTGTATTACCACTTACTCCAAAATGGCTCATCCCTGAATACAAAAAAGAAAAAAAAAGCATCCTGCCACTCGACCGTTTTATGGACAAGACGCGGAATCAAATGCGTTCCAATTTTCTTTTCTGATTAGCCTGACAATGGGCCATTTGGACCGCCGTCAGAGTCCACTCCCAGCTGAGTAGATCAATAGAATGGGATGGGGGAAAAATACAGAGTGCTTAGAAATAGGAGCAGAGTGGCTAGGCAAAGCCCGGAAAACACAAACAGGAACCCCCAAACAGAGAGAGAGAGAGAGAGAGAGAGAGAGAACGAACTTTATTTTTCAACGGAAAGATTTAGCCATACAATGGTTAATTTTCAATCGGCTGCCGTTGCTACAAAAGAAAAGAACTATACTGGCAAAAGCAAAGAAAAACATACATTGAGCAACAAAGAGAGAGAGAGTGAGGGGGGGGGGGGGGGGTTGGGGGTTGAACGTGAGAGAGAGAGAGAGCGTAGATACATCTGTGATATGTGTATATGTTTTATTTTCGTAATACTATGAGTAACTGTGTTGTTAATGGTGCCAAAACGGGTTTTTCCTTTCCTCTGACTCTGGTCATGTAGAGGCGTCACCGAGACAAAAATGGCTGAGGCTGATGGATGGATGATGGCTGAGGAAGTGGCGATTCACAATCATGTCAAATCAATTTACTTGTGTAAAACCAGGTTTTTTTTTTTTTTAGGCTCGACGGAGAAAAGTCTCGCTAGATGGTTACGACACACCCTCCTGCCCGCCCGCCCCACCAACAAACCGGCAAACGCGTGACAAGCACTAGTTACAACAACGACAACAACTCTATCTCTCTTTGTCTCGATGTGCGTGTCAGCCGGTGCGCTCTCTCATGAAGTTTTCAGCGACGTTTGTTTGCACTCCCGTCAATACTACAGCCTCAAGCCTATTCCACACGCACAACGCAAAAAAAAAAATAAAATAAAATAAAAAACCAAACAAATAATAAAAAAAAACCCCAAAACACGTTATCTTGCGCAGCCAGCAAACTCCCCTCCCCCCCTCCTCCACACACACACATACACAATCCCTCTCTCTCTCTCTCTCTCTCTCTCTCACACACACACACACACACACACACACACACACACACACACACACACACTAACACTAACACTAGCACACCTTCACTGTCAGTCACTCAAACACACACGCCGACACACCCGGTTACACACACACACACACACACACACACACTCTCTCTCTCTCTCTCTCTCTAACCCCAAGCACCACCACCTTCACTATGCCCACCCCTACATAGGCTTCAGCTACTTCCCTAGGCAACGAACTCGCACCTTATCGATCAGGGCCACGACTACCGTACCGCCCGTGCAAAAAGGAACTATTACCCACCTTCCGTAGTTCATGACACGGTATGCCGCTGCTGCCACCGTTGCCTTTTTTTCCCCATCCCCCTCTCTCGCTCTCCTCCTCCTCCTCCTCGGCCTCCATCCTTTCTGCCACACTTCATTAGCACGCAACCAGCATCAAGCTCTCCCCCCCCACCCCCCCCCCCCTCTCTCTCTCTCGCTCTGTCTTTCTCTTCAGTCTCGCTGGTCTCAGGATCTTCTCAGTCAGACAAGCGACTCAGTCAAAAAAAAAAGTGCTTATGTACCACGCATTTTCTCTGACAGTGTGAACTGGACCTGTTTGTGTAGCGCAGGTGTCCATCACGCCCAAGGATACATCAAATCCGGCCGATCTTGCTGTCTGACTGGATTGACCATTGCCCAAACTGGAGACTGTTCCGGTATGGTAGCTTTTCCCTTTCTCCCAGTCACCTGCCCACTAGTGCCGTCCCCAATCCGATTCTTGTGGCTGAGACGTTCAACTCCAATTAACCAACCGTACTGACTCCGCCACACGGCACCGCACCGCCCCGCCGTCCGATTACAACGTACACCGGTTGTACGCGTGTGTGCGCGAGGCATTTCTGGATGGGAATCGGGGCTCTGGAAGCTGTCAGAGGCGCAGCGGCGGGAACGACAGATTGGCCAGCAGCAAGTTTCGGGTGATGGGTATGTTGCAATCAGTTATCTTCATTACTGATTTACTCTGTTTTCTGTGTGTCTAGGGCAGAACGCGGACCGATTTGTCAAGCTACTAGATGAATGGCGTAATTTTCCGCACGCAAACAACTTGACGTGCTTCATCGAGTCATGCCGCCGTGTCAATGGGTAGACGATGTCAGTCGCATGATGGTGATTTTCTTTAATGTTCGTGTGCAATGAGGGGGGTAGGGTGGCCGGGAGGGGGGGGGGGAGGGGGGGGGGGGAACCGAGCTGGTTGACCGGTGGCATTTCACGAACGCTTAGGTTGGTGTGTGTTCCAATCCCGTCTGGGAGACGGAGGCAAAACTTCATTCGTGCTGGCTATTTCAGTCCGCGTTGTCCAGGTCCTCAGTAGGCGTTGCCCTCAAGTGATGGATATTTTTGGAAAGTCGATTGTGACCGTGACGAGATGGCGTCAGTGGCGTACCATTGTTTTGTATGTTTGAATGCATGAAATATATTGATTAAATGATCAAATATCGAATTTTGGACAATTTTCCTTTTTTTTCTATATTGAGAGACAAAATGCCATGGCTTCAGTTCCCCCGACACCCGTCTCTTTATAACCAGGACGGTTTTTTTTTTTTTTTTTTCGAAAACTCACTGACATGAATACGAAGACCGCCCTTTTCAAGTTCCGAAGAATGTAAGTTCGTATCCCGGCTAGGGCCAAATATTTGTGCTGGATTTTTCATCGTTGCCCCGTCTTTGATATCAACCCGTATGTGGTGGAAAAGGACGTTAAACCCCTCAACCCCCACCCTCACCCTTTGAAGAATGTATTAACGGGGTTAATGTAGTCCGACCACTGTTTCATCGGCACTCATGCTCAGGGTGTGTGTGTGTGTGTGTGTGTGTGTGTGTGTGTGTGTGTGTGTGTGTGTGTGTGTGTGTGTGTGTGTGTGTGTGTGTTGTGCGAGCGCAAAGAGTGTTTCGTAGAAAACAGATACTGAGGCGCTATATAAACTCGGTATTCATTATTATTATTATTAATGTTACCATTTTCACGCTCACAGGTCAATCTGAGTTGTTTTCGTGGTATCATGTCTGTCATCACACCACTGACTTAGACACCTGGACAGTGTCTGTAATGCTGGCACTGAGCCAACAGAAGCGAACTCGATAACGCGGCGACCACCGTGGTCTGATGCGCTCCAGGCCGTAGTGTAACAACAGTCGTAGAACTGAATTTCAGTGTTGCGCGACCGTTCGCGCGGAGCCTGTGTAAACTTAACATTGCATCGCATTAGGAGCTGTGCTCATCATCAAGATCAGTAAAATATTTCTATCATACAGGCACACTCACGAGCGAAACTGTTCCAAAACAAAAGCTGGCATAGCAAA
Source organism: Batillaria attramentaria (assembly GCA_018292915.2). Classification (NCBI taxonomy): domain Eukaryota; kingdom Metazoa; phylum Mollusca; class Gastropoda; family Batillariidae; genus Batillaria; species Batillaria attramentaria. The sequence goes on along the minus strand of JACVVK020000462.1, from coordinate 477,829 downwards.
GATGAAATTAGCACGTTTAAGCCTAAGTTTATGCACAAACAACCTTCCGGCATGCATCAAAACTCTAGAGTGAAATTGAACGATTTTTTTTTCATGAGTCCTGTTAGAATTTGTGTAGTGCAATGCATCAAAGCCGCTCTAGTAGCCGAGCTGTACCTATTTAACGTCTGTACTTTTATACAGATTAATATTTATTTTGGTTTGGTGCTCGAGGAACTTAAGCAGAGAACCTTTGTAGGCGCCGTCAACACGCTAGTAAAACATCCATGAAATTTTTATGAGTCTGACTAAATTAGTAGTACAATGTAGCTGAGCTGTACCTATTTAACTTCTGTACTTTCATTCAGATTAAGATTAATTTTTGTTTGCTGCTCGAGGAACTTAAGCAGAGAACCTTTGTATGCGCCGTCAGTCAACAAGCCAAAACATCCATGAAAATTTAATGAGTCTGTCTAAATCAGTAGTACAATGCATCAAAGGTAGTAACATAGCTAGCACCGCCCTTCACTTAGATTTATGAAGACAAAGATTGATTTTTCCCCCCCTCTGCAGACAACGAATGTGCACGTACCTACGCCATCGATCGAAAAATCTTTGAGCTTTCTCAGAATAGCAAATAAAAGCGACACAAAAGGGACAGAAACCACTTAACTTTGACAAAGGACGGCACAGGTCGACGTTTCGGCTTACGCCTTCTTCAGGACATAAACAAATGGGACATAACTTCAACAAACAAGCAAAAGGTAACTCTGCGGACGTACTGACATACACGGCGCGGAAAAAAAAAAAAAACGGTGGGCGAGAAAAGGACCAGAAAAAATAGTAAAATTATCACAACACCCATCCTTAGGTGACAAAAGACCAGAATAGCCGGCCGTGTAGACTCTGTGGTACAACGTACCAGTACTCAAAGATCGCAAAGCTTTTTAAGGCTCACGTGTGTTTCATAATAATATAATATATAATATCTGAGTATTGTATAGGCGCTTCATCCAAGTTTCTGGAATCGGCTCAAAGCGCCGCGAACTGAACCTAACACGCACGCTTACGAGAATCACACGCATTCTCTCACACACAGGACATGAACACATTACAATCACGTGGTGCGAAGGGACAGGTCAGCTATCTAAGTTTCGGAATTTAGAATTTCAACTATTGTCGGCTGAACATTTCCAAAGCAGAGGATGAGGAAGCCGGAGTACCCGCGGAGAGAACCCCCAAACGATCAGCTCGAATGAACGGTGCCATGTACGAGAAGGAAAAATTATTTGCCCCGAGCCGGCGGGACTCGAACCTGACCTCTCGCATTGGTGACGAACTGAAGTCGCTTAAACCACTAGATGACCGACCGCTTTTTTATTATTATTATTTAGGGTGGGTTGGTGGGTGTTTGGGGGTTTAACGTCCTTTTCCACCACATAGGGTGATATCAAAGACGGGGCAACGATGAAAAAGCCAGCACAAATATTTGGCCTTTTTTTTTACGTTGAAGGGTTATTACATTTGCGTGATTAGAAACTCTCTTGGTTGGCGAGCGGTACGTTGTTTCACGTCATTCTTTTCTCTCGAAGTCGTACATAATGAATTTGGCGTGTGTTTCATTCAACTCTCAACGATAGATATGACAGGCATACAACAGCAGTGGCGCCGGAAGATGTTGGGGGGAGGGGGGGGGGGCAGAATCTCAGAGGGGGACTGAAACGCCAGAGTCAGTGAAAGGAAGGACGTTGCCCGGAGAAAGTGAAAAGGGGGGGGGGGGGGGGCGGAGTGATTACCAGACGAGTTTCTGCCAAGTCGTTTTGATATTTCATGCAACGGCTAAACTGAGTTCTCTGTTGGGTGGGATGAGGCAGAGAGCAGGAAGAGGGGTGGGTTGGGGGGGGAGGGGAAAGGGGGGGGGGGGCAAGACCATGGCTTTGCCCCCCCCCCCCCCCCTCTTGCCATAGTCACCTGATTTTCCAGGGGGGGGGGGGGGGGGCAAAAAGATACTCTTGCCCCCCCCCCCCCCCCGCTTGGGTACGCCCCCCCTCCCCCCCCCCCCCCCGGTTCCGGCGCCCCTGAACAGCGTATGGAAACCTTGTCATCGATTGCGCCGACTCTGCGCATCAGAACCAGTCACTGGGGTCCACAATACAGCATTTGCATGAGACCATTGTCGGTGACTCTGGCCCGCGTAGAAGTTGTTCTAGAAGCGACGTTATTTGGTTGCGGAGTGAGGACGAGCTAGACAGTCCTGATTGGTGGCTGTTGTTAGAAGCTTTATCGAGTCTCAGTCTGTTCAGGAATGGACCGCAGGCTCAAAGGAAGCCGCATTTCTCTGATATTGGAAACCACAGAGTAGCGAAAACCGGACCGCAATGGCCGCATGAAACATCCTTCTATCTGGCAGACAGCGTTAGAGCTTCCACGACAGTTTTTCCATCTCAGCGGCGTTAAGAACATACAGGCTTCACAGGCCATCCCCCACCCCCTTACAATTCTATGCTCACAAATTAATTCGAACTCTTTTGACAGTGTCTCCCATCGTATCACTTATGTAGGGGATGGGGGTGGGTGTTTGGGGGTTTAACGTCCTTTTCCACCACATAGGGTGATATCAAAGACGGGGCAACGATGAAAAAGCCAGCACAAATATTTGGCCCCAGCCGGGATCGAACCGGCTCACGACCCGAGCATTAGAAGTCCAACGCTCTACCATTCGACCACCCCGGCTCCCCCACTTATGTAGACACCTGCACAGTGACAGCATTGCACAGGTTGGCACTTAGCAGGCTTCAGGCGGGTATCGAGGAGTCATCTAGTGTTGCAGGCAACTGCTGAGTAGAAGAATTTGAATTTTCGCTTACACAGCCCGCGGACGGCAATGCATTGCATTCAGAGCTCTACTAGTAATTAAAATAACAGTATGCGCGTATGAATGAAAGGGGGTAGTGCCACTTACGAAGCTGTGAGGCTGTCAGTTTGCCGAAAACAAGCAAAACAAGTTTTTGAAGCATTAATTAAGCGCATTCGGTGAGAATCCTTGCACAACGTTGTATGCCAGATCAATCGTATTAAGGCTTTAAGAGAGATTGGTTTGAGCGTGTATGTGCACTGACGAGCGCAACTGTTCTAAAACGTAAGCTGGCTTCTGTCGAACTTTGTAATCTTGGATCTAATATGGGCGTTTAACACCGACACGGCAAGTGTCAGGTGCCAACGAACGGATTTGCACTGTTTGACTGTGGGGTTTGTTTTCTCCCCAAAAGGAGGCGTTTCAGTTTTCATTTCCATCGCATTTGCACCTGACGGGTTATAAATATACGAGCGAGCGATTCGGACACAGGTGTATTTTTGAAACAGCGATGGTAGATGTATGGAGATCTTACGCGCTGCGTCATTATAACGTGCGTAGCTCTCAGCGCCCAGCTTTTCATGCGGCCGCGGATTAATTTGTCCGCCAGCTGTCCGCCAGGTATCCATGGTATCTCTGGTGTCCGGGCTGGCCAGCAGGTGGACCACGTGACAGGCAAGCGCTAGAGCTCTCTACCGGTGCAGCAGTCGGGGCTTGAGATAGTAGGAGGCAAGCACGTGCTGCTGGGCCCGTATGCAGAAGTCGAGGTTAATTTAACCCACGGGCTACGGGCCTAACCCAGACTAGTACAAAGGATGGGTGGGTGTTTGGGAGTTTAACGTCCTTTCCCACCACGTAAGGGTGATATCAAAGACGGGGCAACGAGAAAAAAGGCCAGCACAAATATTTGGCCCCAGCCGGGATTCGAACTCACGACCCGAGCATTGACTCGGAGAGTCCAACGCTCTACCATTCGGCCACCCCGGCTCCCCCCAGACTAAGACAAAAGAAACCCAAAAGCAAAATTAAATTAAAAAGGTAAGCTGCGTGAAATGAGAATCCTTGGAACCGTCAGTAAGGATAAGTGCCCATACAGCTAGGCGTACGTACGTGACTGCATACAATCATTAAAGGTCTGCAATCTCAGCAAAAAGCTGCAAACGTTGAGTTTTTTTTTTGTTTTTTTTTTAAACTGCGACTCCTTCGACTGTGCATAATCCAGGCAACTCTGTCACAGTTGCAGAGTTTTCAGCGCTTCGGGGACCCTTATAAAACCAGAGCACGAGTTTGCCGTGACATCATTTGGCTTTTGGTCAGTGAGCGAGACACATCGCTACAGTGTCTAGCGAATGTTGAGTCAGTGCTGCACGATCCTTCTCGCTCAATGTCAAAACGCAAACTGAGCTGTGAAATCAGGCTGCCCTTGGCTTTTTATAGGGGTTTCAGGGACGCTGAAAACTCTGTAACTGTGACAGAGTTGACTGTGCATTTTGCACAGTCGGATAGCTCTGTAAACACACTTGACTTACTTGACTTATGCCTCTGGCTCCGCTCGGGAACAAAGGGCCACAACAGCACTCCTCCAACGGACACGGTTTTGGGAGAGCCTCTTCAGCTCGGGCCATGTCATTCCGGCTGCCTTCACTTCAGCGTCCGTGCTTCTTCGCCAAGTCTGCCTAGGTCTGCCAACTTTTCGTTTCCTTGGGGGCTCCAGTCCAGTGCCTGCCGGGTGACGTTTGAAGGTGATTTGCGCATGTAAAACACACTGTTTGTGGCTTTTTCTTGAGATTGCAGACCTTTAATGTGCCCTGTGTGCGCCTATACTGTACAATAAAACAATACGTAACACTTACTTCGTTCTAGCCACTTTTTTTTTGCAAGGCTGTTAGGTGTTATTGGGCCCTTTGTGTGCATCATTATACACGTCGTGCACATCTAGTCTAGTATTTGTAACGTACACTTCAATGAGTTTTTTATGTGGTTGGTAGTTGTATAATCTTTTACCTTGGTAAGTCGCCCGACCGTGTATATTGCATCATCACGGGGGCTAATCAAAATGGATGACGTTTTCTGGTGCCATGGCACTTCAAAAGTTTCGACTTCATCGTCATCATCAGTGTCATCATCGTCATCGTCATTATCGTTATTATTAAATACAGGTAGAGTGCACCCATCGATTCAGAAATGTACCACAAATGTACACGCACCGGTTTCTGTTGTGTGCCTTCACCAGTAACCTAAAAGGGCAAGCGCGAAGTTGAACCGTTCAGCAATAGTTAACCCATTAACACCTACAGTGCATTAATGCGCCCTTCTCTCCATATCCTAATTTCCTTTGGATAGATCGACTGCGCCCTTTTCGCACGTGCTCTGAGCTTGATATGCAAGGGGAATTCGAATAATCTTACTGTTTACTGCACCTCCTGTAGGCCTGTACAATTGACTTGTTTCTCCCATGGACACTGGAATTGTGGGCCCTTCTAGTGTTCGTCTTCTAGTGTCTTTGGACTAAAGCCTCTATTTTTTTCACACACAGTCCATGGTCTTCTGTCACCAAAGGATGGGTGTTGTGAAGTTTTTACTATTGTTTTCTGGTCCTTTTCTCCCCCACCGTTTTATTATTTATTTATTTATTTTATTTTATTTTATTTTTTATTTTTTCCCGCGCCGTGTATGTCAGTATGTCAGCAGAGTTACCTTTTGTTTGTTGAAGTTATGTCCCATTTGTTTGTGTCCTTTGTGAAAGTTAAGTGGTTTCTGTCCCTTTTTTTTTTTTTTTTTTTTGCTTAAAGCTTCTATGTTCGTAACAGCCGCGAAATAGTCTTTGTTGCTTGCGCGGCGTAAAGCCCTAAATAACTAACTTACTCTATGTTCGTAACGCCGCTAAAATGAAAAACTGCCGCTTTCGAATCTGTAACGTTATTTGCCAGCTTCATTTGACCATCGCAACAGTTTTCGTGACTTTGTGGCTTCTTATATTAGAGAAAAACGATTTTCTTTGAGCCTACGTTTCGTTCCTGAACAGACTGGGACTCGACAAATCTGAAAATACTGCCACCTGTCAGCGTGGTCTAGTTGGTCTTCTACCCGCAACCACGTAACGTCGTCTGCTTAGTACGCGGTACACTTCTAGAACCACGTATACGCGGGGCAGAGTCATCACAATGATCTCATGCAAATTCTATATTGTAATGCAGTACACAATACGCTTCTACGTACGTAGAACAACAAATACGCCAACCTACGTCACCACAATGGTTTCAGATGCTACATCATTATATTGTGTCCCAAGGGACTGATTCTGATGTACGGATTAAGCGCAGTAGATGAAAAGGCTTCCACAGCGTCGGTGTATGCCTGACAAACATATTGAGACAAACTCTCGTGTGATACTGTTGATCTGGTATTTGACTCCGGTTTCACAAACAAAGCCAAAGTCTTACTAATGCTAGTATCAGGCCTACCGCGCAATTCATTTCGCCACTTTAGATCATGAGTAATGCTTTGATCAGTTTTTTCCCCCCTGATGTCATCACGTTTATCTGGCATCAGCCTTAGCTCGCTGGCAGTGCAAACCGTTGCATTGCGTCAGGCAGGAAACTGTCGCTAGCTAACTCGTTTCCCATTGGGAATATGCATGACACTCTGTACTTGCGGGGGTCACCCCATTGTATTGTGATTGCGTGTGGCGCCCTAGTGAAGCCGGCCCAGGGACTGTACGTGGCGTACGGCAGCCAAACGAAGGGAGGCACGGGGGCTCCCTCCGTCTTCTCATCGACGGACGCTGTCGTTCAGTATCGACCGGCCTCTGCCGTGAGTTGCAGCGACCGAGGAACGTTGTGAAGGCCGTTACTTGCCACAGCCACCACCGCTACTACTACACGTACCACTAGGCAAGGCGGAGTCCCGACGTCCACCTTAAATTGAATTATTGAGAAGTGTGAAAAAGGCTTGGGTTGTTCATACGCGATTACGGACTTCTTGCAATGGGTGAGTACAATGATGTGTCAGTGAAGGACTCGATGTTGCAAAGCAAATACAAACCTTACAAAGGTAAGCTTTCAAATGATGTGATATGCGGGCCCGTTTTCTTAACTACGGGTGATCGAGTGCATTACTTGCGACGTCAGTTTTGGCCGGGCTGTTCGTACGTGATTACACTCTTCTTTCAAGTTCAAAGGGTGAGCACGATGATGTGTAGAGGACTGGACCTGCAAAAGTACTACATCAGTTCAAATGATACGAGTCTGCCGTGCAATGACAAAATACAGGAAATCCATGACGCGCTTTTGTGGAAAAAACGACTATTACGGCAATGTCTTTCATTTTGAAATCACCCCTTTTCGCATCAAATGATGTCATGGACGCACTGAGTTTTGCCATTGCACGACAGGAATGTTCATACGTAGTTACAGACTTTGTGTCATGGGTGAGTAAGATTGTGTGTCGAGGACTGGATGTCCAAAGGGTGCTAGACCTAACAGGTGTGCCGTTTTTAGCTTGCCTGTCCGGCTTAAAACGAATTATTAAGGATTGTGAACAGTCTTGGACTGTTCACGCTTGGTTACGGACGTTTTACCATGAGTGAGTGCAATGGTGTGGAACGGACTAGAATTAGCAAAGGAGCTACATTCATGCGTGCCTGGAACAGGTGTGCCGTCTTTTAACCAGCCGTCCGCCTTACGATGAATTATTAACTTAAGCCCATGCAAAAATCGCAGTTTTACTTGAAATCTTCTGATCACTAGAAGCCACTTAAAGCCACTATTATGCAATCTGCAGCGGTCTCGGGCCGCCTAGCGCGGACCGGCGGTTCATGGCTTGCGTAATTGTGGCTTTAAGTGGCTCCCACTGATGTGCAGTGGTTTGTTCTTTTTAACCAGTCTTATCATAATGTAGTGGGCAGGGGGTGCTCGGCCTTGGGCTCTCAAGAGTTAAGGATTGTGAAAAGCTCGGGCTGTTCATACGTGGATAGCGACTTCTTACCACGGGTAAGTGCGATGATGCGTAAATAATTAGACACAGCAAAGAAGCTACATTCAAATGATATGAGTGTTCAAACGTGGTTATGGACCTCTTTTCACGGGGGAGAACTACACATGATGTTTAAAGGACTGGACGTCTGAAAGGTGCTACATTCAAATCCTGTAACAGGTGTGCCATTTTTCATAACCAACCGCGTCCACAGAATAATTATGCCGCCATTGACGTAATATCGTCATGCTTCTCACTGCGAAGGTAGGCGCTTGTTCTGTTTAGAATAGATCGGCAGATTGCTTCCTGTAGTTCTGTATGTGACATATGTATGAACTCTCTCTCTCTATATATATATATATATTACACTTTTAAAGGGGCTAATGCTACCATTTTTACGCTCACACTGAGATCGTTCTGAGTTGTTTTCGTGGTATCTTTCATCACACCACTGTGACACCTGGACAGTGACAGCGTCTGTAATGCTGGCACTGAGCCAACAGAAGCGCACTCGGTGACGCGGCGACCACTCTGCAGTAGTGTAACAATAGTCGTAAAATTTGAATGTTCGACCGCTCGCGGGGGAGCCGGGTGGGGGGGGGGGTGATGGCCAAATGGTAGAGCGTTGGACTTCTAATGCTCAGGTCGTGAGTTCGTATCCCGGGTGGGGCCAAATATTTGTGCTGGCTTTCTCATCGTTGCCCCGTCTTTGATATCACCCGTATGTGGTGGAAAAGGACGTTAAACCCGCAAACACCCACCCACCCACCCGACCGCTCGCGCAAAGTGTAAACAATATTGCTTCGCATTAAGAGCTGTACTAATCATCAAGACAGAGTATTTGGAGCGTACAGACGCACTCACGACCGAAACTGTTCCAAAACATAAACTGGCTTAGCAAAGATGGAATTAACCCGTTTAAACACAACGACATGATGACATTTTTACTGACGAAAAAAAGAAAAAAAGAAAAAAAAAAAGACGTGCATTCGGGATGGAACGACAGCTGTGGTTGAAAGCAATAATGATGTGCGGCTGATACATTGAGCTGGCTGGTAAAATTACGGTTACAGTTTCTGCCCCCTGTCCCGTTCAACAGTGATTAATGAGCATCCAATGGGAGCACGTGAAATGCCCGGATGTCGCCTTATTCACGGTACCAGTAAATTCATTCCTACAGAAATGTCGACAGTAGTCAGTGGTACTATACGGACCAACAAAAGAGATGCGAAAATTATTGACATTGATTGATTTGACTCCCCCACCCCCCACACCTTGATCGTGGGAGAGTTTCTTTGCCTTCCATTTTTTGTTTTATCCAGTATTCAATAATAATGATGATAATAATAGTACTTATATAATGATATAACCTATCAGTTAATAACAGTTCTAAGCGCTTAAAAAGTGACTAGGAAGAAATATATACACAAAAAATTACAAAGCCATAAGTTGAGGGCACAACAACAACAACCACAACACACACACACACACACACACACACACACACACACACACGATGCAAACCAGATCAGTCAAATGTTGTTATGGGCAGAAAACAGGTGGGTGTTTAGGTTTTTCTTGAAAGTTTCAAGGGAGGGTGCTTGGCGGAGTGAAAGAGGGAGGGAATTCCGGGCTACAGGACCACTGTAGGAGAACGCTCTAGTGCCAACAGTGGAAAGTTTACTGCGGTGAATCTTGAGGATAAGAGTGTCAGCTGAAGACCGGAGGGAGCGTGACGGAGTGTAGAGCTGGATCAGTTCAGGAAGGTAGGATGGGGCAGAATCATGCATACATTTGTAGCAAATGGTGCAGATTTTGTACCGAATCCTATCGATGGAAATGAAGTTACTGTGAAATGTTTTGAATAACAATCGTCATTTAAGCAAACGGCATTTGAGCACCAGCCGGTCGTTTCTTTTCTGTTCAGTTGTTCCATCCCACAATCAACGAACTTCAGTCGGCCTCCATGGCACAGGGTCGCTTACTCAAACAGTGTAATCAGTGTCACAGCGTGAGTTTTCGCACCACAGTGAAGCGTTAAACAGTCCCCGTACCGATCAATGAAAGACACACTGAAATTATTTCCATTAATTGATAAATAGTGTTATCAGTCTCAGCGTGGGCTTTTTTTTTCTTTTCTTTTTTACACTGTGGGCAGGGTAACGGTCAGCAGAGTCATCCAGTGTATGGGGAGCCGGGGTGGCCGAATGGTAGAGCGTTGGACTTCTAATGCTCGGGTCGTGAGTTCGTATCCCGGCTGGGGCCAAATATTTGTGCTGGCCTTTTCATCGTTGCCCCGTTCTTTATATCACCCGTATGTGGTGAAAAAGGACGTTAAACCCCCTCCTACCCACCCAGTGTATGACACACAGGTACCGGACCCTCAGTCATGCCTGCTCTCAACTGGGCGCAGCGCACGAAACACACATGCGCCACAGATCACAGTCGTTGCGCTCGGTGTGTCTACTAAAGCCGGCACAGTGTTGTGCACACATGTGACACAGTTGTGATTCAGGGGGTTTCCGCCGCTGTGGCGTCATCACAGCTACTGGGATTTCACATAGCCCCAGCTGTGACTGTGGGTTCCACAACAGATTCTGACTGGTTGTACTACGTCACTCGGCGCGCAAACATGGCGGACAATGTATGCTCATTTGCATCAGTTGTCGCCTGAACAGACTCCAGTGTTTACAGGCCTTTTCGAAGGACACGAATGTCTTTGGGACGTCACGGATAAGCACTACAGAGGCTGGGCGGATTGCCTCTGTGCTCTGCTTGCTATTGCGGGGGGAGCTGGGGTGGCCAAATGGTAGAACGTTGGACTTCTGATGCTCGGGTCGTGAGTTCGTATCCCGGCAGGGGCCAAATATTTGTGCTGGCTTTTGCATCGTTGCCCCGTCTTTGATATCACCCGTATGTGGTGGAAAAGGACGTCAAACCCCCAAATACCCACCCCTACCTGCTGCTGCGAACTGAACGCTATGGGCGTCGGATGGTATCGTATCGTGATCGTACGTCACCGTCACAGTACACAGCTGCCTTTGTTCAGTTTGTAGTTAGTAGACACACCGGGCGCAACGAGTGTGATGTGGCGCGATTGTGTTTCGCGCGCTGTGCCCAGTTAAGAGAAGGTTTCACAACGGTCATTGCACCGAGCAGCAAACGAAACGCAAAAAGTACACCACTCACAAAAAGTCAAGGACCACCTTCTTGAAATGGTCATAGTTCGTAAAGGTGTGAAAATAAATTAACCAAACTCCACAGTTGTATTGATAAGAAGTCAAACGACACTGCGAAAGCAAAAAAAAAAAAAACAAAAAAAAAAACAACAACAACCAACAAACAAACAAACAAACAAAAACCGAAACAACAACAACAACAACAACAAACGCATGCACTTATATTTCCGTTATACCGTGCCGAAGATTTAACAATTCAGCAAAATGCCCCAAAATTCGATCAAACTTGACACATCACAACAGGCACCACAGCATGTTTTGCGCACAATAACGACATGTATGTGAAAGAACGAACATTTGGCTTTGAGCACTGCTCGTTTGTTTGTCAGTCTTTTCAAGCTGGGATAGAGGTTCAGTTTCGAATGGCAACATCATACCTGTCAGATGGGTCTTTTTATGTCTGGCATTCGTGAGACAGTGTTAACTTAAAGTACTGCATGTTCGCACTGTAAAGGTACCACAAGCCAAATCCTACACTAACTACAACACGACCCGAGAGGCAGCTATTGGCGGAGTTGTCCACGTTCAGTGAATTTATTTGACAAAACGGAAAAGCAATGTGTCTTTACGCAGTCACGAAAAATCACCATTTCAAAACATCATGTAGAATTGAAGGTGGTCCTTGACCATTTTTTTTGAGTAGTGTATTTCCATTCACTGATTCAGTCTCAGGGTGAAGCTTTTAGACACTCCGGCGAAGGCATCGCCACACTGGGTAGAGCAAAAGCCAGTTGACTCACCCACTCTACGACAAACAGGTATACCCGGCAGTTAAAATCCGCCACTGAGTTTGACTAGACCGTCCGATCACAGGATGTCGGTAGAGACAGGTGGCTTCAGGGTGTCACTGTACATTTCGCTCGTGCCAGTCCTATCGATACTGGCATCTATATACCGGTGGACTATCACCCAACACCGCCGCTATGCGCCAGATGGTTTCATTTCAGCTTGCCAGCCATCTGCATGTATGCAAACACACGGGGCCGCATGTTTGTTCATACAGGGAATATCAACATATACACTGACACCAGTTTCGGAAGTGCCGTCCTATACTCTGTTATAGATCGGTGTTGTTTTCAAGGACGCTAATTCTAAGACCACTGCACTTCACAGGAAACAGTTGTTGTTTTGGAAGAGCTGTGCTTAATTGTGAGTACGACTGAAATTCCTACAGGTAATATCCACATACACTGACACCAGTTTCGGAAGTGCCGTCCTATACTCTGTTGTAGATCGGCGTTGTTTTCAAGAACGCTAATTCTAAGACCACTGCACTTCACAGGAGACAGTTGTTGTTTTGGAAGAGCTGTGCTTAATTGTGAGTACGACTGAAACTCCAAATTGTCTACCTTAAAGTCTCTATATTCGTAATGAGTTGTGAAGGGAAAACTGCCGCTTGCAGCTGTTTGCCAAATGAAGAGATATTCCTTTTGGCTATTGGGTCTAATCTACTGACTTCGCGGCTTCTTACAGTAGCGAAGTAATTATGACTTTTTTGGCCTAACGCGTCTATTCCTTGTTCTGCACGTCGATACGACCAAGTCAGTCGCTAAAAATTGCCACCAATCAGCGCCGGCTAGCTGGTGTTCAGTTCGCAACCAAATAACGTCTGCTCCAGTTGCTTCATCATCTGAGAACGCTGACATTTCTTTTCAATGCTAAATGAATATTGTGATGAATACGTTAGTTTTAGTGTCTCTTGATGTGTCTTGAGTCTTCCCATGTAACAGCAGTGACTCATGCTTGTTATGTTTGCCCTTCTCTGGGAAAACGTATTAAATGAAGGTTGCACGTGTTTAAAAAAAAATGTCGTCTGCTCAGTACGCGTTGGGCCTCTACATACGCAGACCAACATAAACGCCAACCCGAGTCACCACAATGGTTTCAGACGCTATACCCAGGGGGACTGAGTCTGATGCCTGGATTAAGCGCATTCGATGAAACGTTTGCCACGGCGTTGCTGAATGCCTGACAAACGTATTAAGACTTGACGTGTACAGGCTAGTGGAACAGAACCGCTTGGGCCACGACAGCTTGCAGCAATTAGACAACGAAAAAAAAAAAAAAAAAAAAAAAGCACAGTGAAATCGGAGAGGGCCATTAAAGAAAATCTTTCGCCGTGTACGTTGTCCTTGCCCCATGCCAATCAGAGATATTGAAAGTGCCGCAGCCACTAGATTGCGGCGTAGTAGGAGAAAATGTACCACAGGGTTTGGAACAAATTTAGCATCCAAGGACGCAGTTTTTTTTTTTTTCATGCTTAATTGCAAGCATTGCTGGGCTGACGTCACTGAAAAAAAAAGCTAAAAAGCGGACAATGACGTTCGTGTGTGACGTGCGTGTTTTAATGACTCCGCGCAAAAGAGCTCGTAATGCTTAAATTGAGAGCGTGGATAAAAAGGAAATTTTTTAATCAAGTTGAGCAGACGCATCGATCCCACGGAGCGCATAGGAACAATACAACAGCTGCCGGACTTTGGAAAGGTGTAAAAAGTGAATGAATGTGGTCGTGTCCTCTGGAGTACCCGATAAATGGACTTTCTGCACAAAAGGAATTACCGGATAAAAGGAACTAACGGTTGCAAGTGGGACGTCAGGCAGCTGCAGCTCATGTACGTACGGCTTTCTTCGTGAAAAAAATGTATTAACTCAGTTCTTACCTGGTGCATTTGGGCGCTTGGGCTGTGCAGCAATGGCCTCACTAGAAATAAAAAAAAATCATATTTAATGGATTGAAATCGGGCTTTGTGGGAGTGTTGCACTTTGATTATACTCGTGTTTGCTGCAGTAAGAGCCGTCAAAGAACCGTTTATTCTCAAAAGCCCATGCAAAAATTGCAATTTTACTTGAAATCTTCAAATCACTGGCAACCACTTCAAGCCACTGTTGCGCAATCTGCAGCGGTCTTGGACCTTGCGGGAAGGCCCACGCTTTGCGTAACAGTGGCTTGAATTGTCTCTTACTGGTGTCCAGTGGCTTGTTCTTTTTAACAAGATTTCTCATATAGCGGGCAGGGGCGGTCGGGTTCGTGCTTAATCTTTTTGCATACAGGGCCAAAACCGAAACAGGGTAAAACACGTGGGATACTCGTGCGCGTTACGAAATATGATAAGTTGAATTTATTTTTTGTTGTTGTTGCTTTGTCTGTCTGCTATAAGATCCAGACATTTACACATTCTTGTCTGGAGCACGAAGACTCCGGGCTACAGAAAGCTGTCCCCTGACTCCCCAAACACAAAAGTTTCCCGACTCGATCATGTCGTCTGTTGTTGTTTTCTTGTTTTCGCTTTTTTTTTTTTTTTTTTTTTGGCGTATAGGTTAGCTTCATCCAACTGCATCTTTTTCTCATAATATTCTTCAACAACAGACACTTCACGTATGTCTCCGCCTTCAGTTTTGAATGCAAAATTCCTATCGTGGCGCTCCCTAGCGAAATGATTATGTAAAACAAAATATAACCAAATCGAGTTAGTGCATATCACCAGAAGCCCGCAAACACAATAACACTTTTTGTATTAGCATTTTAACTTCGGGAAATAACATCCCACGTTGAGTGTTGTAAATGGAAACGGTGACAGCCGGCGGTCATGTTTATCCGCATATATTTATTATTTCGATCCTGGTGCATGTGTAATGTCTTTTGTGTTAATATGCAGTTGTATCGATTATTCTTCATGATTATTTTTCTCATTACTGTCACGTAACAATAATAATAATGATAATAATGAGTATTGTATAGGCGCTTTACCCAATTTTCATGAATCGGCTCAAAGCGCCGGGAACTGAACCCAGCACGCACACTCACGTGAATCACACGCATTCTCTCACACACTGGACATAAACACATTACAATCACGTGGTGCGAAGGGTCAGCTCAGCTATTTAAATTTCGGAATTTAGAATTGCATTTATTTTTCAAATTTGGTGGACTGGACATTTTAAAAGCAGAGGGGGAGAAAAGCCGCAGTACCCGGAGAGAACCCTCGACGATCGGCCCGAACAAACGGTGCCACATACGAGTGGGACTCGAACCGCTGACCTCTCGCATTGGTGACAAGTCTCTTAAGCACTGGACCACCGACCGACAAGCATACGGGGGGGGGGGGGGGGGGGGGGGGGGGGGGGGGGGGAGTGGGAGGAGGGGGAGGGGAGGGGTGAGCTTTGATTGTTTACTTTCTGGTTGCTGAAAAACAGAAAACGAAAGAAAAGAAAAAAAAAAAAAAGTATGTTGGTAACTTGTACAGGCTACACACTTTCCTGCGTTCAGATGTGATCCGAGC
Organism: Batillaria attramentaria; assembly: GCA_018292915.2. Taxonomy (NCBI): domain Eukaryota; kingdom Metazoa; phylum Mollusca; class Gastropoda; family Batillariidae; genus Batillaria; species Batillaria attramentaria. The sequence continues at coordinate 462,503 of JACVVK020000462.1, read as the reverse complement.
GACTTCCGATTAACATCTATTCATTTTACACACTTGATACACACTTGAAATCAGGCTTTTCTTAATAGAGTTTCTTTTGACCGGTTACTCAATAATCAATCACTTAAGGGCTCTTTATGCTCACAGATCGTTCTGAGCTGTTCTGGTTCTGGTGGAGTCTAGCATCACACCACGTAGACACGTGCACAATGATAGCATCTCACAGGCTGCCCCTGAGCCAACAGAAGGTGAACACGACGAATGAGTCGGCACGGTCAACCGCAGAGTAGGAGTTTCGACCGTTCGCGCAGAGTGTAGACAGCTTTGTATCGCATCAAGAGCTCTACTAATCCTTACGATAGACTGTTTCGAGCGTACAGGCGCACTCAAAGAGAAACTTTTCCAAAACATTAGCTGGCTTCCGTGAAGACTAGTGAACAGGGAAATAGGTATCGCATTAAGAGGTCTGTTAATCATAATAATAAAGTGTTTCGAGAATACAGGCGCACTCACAAGCGAAACTTTTCCAAAACATTAGTTGGCTTCCATGAAGCCTAGTAAAGAGGGAAAATGGCGCGCTTTGTATCGCATTAAGAGCTCTACCAATCATAATAATAGAGTGTTTCGAGAATACAGGCGCACTCACAAGCGAAACTTTTCCAAAACGTTAGTTCAGTGGCTTCCGTGAAGCCTAGCGAACAGGGAAACAGCGCGCTTTGTATCGCATTAAAAGCTCTACCAATCATTCGGCTAGAGAGTGTCACAAAATTCATTCCAAAACATAAGTTGAATTCTGTGAAACCTAGTAAACGCGGAAACAGCGCGTTTAAAAACGACAGGCGTAAACCGAACAAAATTCTCACACGGCCTCCCATTCTTATTATGATGTTGGTGTTGTATAGCTCTTCTTGAGAATTTATCCCAATGTTTTGCGAGATAAGCAAATGGTTATCGCTAATTCAGCTCTCGAGAAGAGCGTGTTTATTTTAGTGCGGGGACTGATTTTCACAGGGAACAAAATAGAAAAACAACAACACCAAAATCCTGTAAAACTCCAAGCAAATTTTGTCGTGTGTTGGTGTCTTCGCAAGGGACAATTCAATTTCCTGTGATATAATAGTTCGTGGCGTGAACTTTACAATTAAGGTTGATGTCTTATACACAGCAGCGGGGGGACGATAAGACCCCTTGTTGTGTTAATTTCTGATGTGGGAAAATTAAGGCGGAGGAGCGAGTGCATGGGTCGTGAGATCAAGGACACATTCAGTTACGGCGAGAGTCAAGTACCGGTATTATATACACCTCTAAAGGTCTTGTCAAACGTAGAGTGCCTGCGAGGCACCCGCTTGTGTGTTGCGCGGGGGTTGCGGTCATACGTTGCAACACACTCTGGCTACCAGCTGCACCGCCGGCCCGGCGCTCCAGTACACAAAGTATGGTCAGCGGCGACTTGCTGGCGTGGCAAGGAAAAAAATAGGACCGTGCTCTGTTCAGAGGCGTCGCGGCGGCGTCTGCAGGGAGTGCCCGCTACAAGCGGATTTAATTGGCTCTGAGGAAATTTCGCCGCTGGTGGGCCCGTAGAATCGCAGCGTGTGAGGACCCTTTAACTTTGCCCGTTCCTCAGCGCGACTTTTGAATTTGATCGTCACTGTTAGTGACTTGTCTGTCGCGGTCGGGGAAAAGTCAAATGTGTCCGCCGGACCTGTGGATCTGTCTGAAATGAATAGTGTTCAGATGGACAGCCCAATTAGGGTTCTTACTGCCCCCTGAGCCATCATCAGCCCGCCAGGCTTTTTTTTTTTTTTTTCACCGCCTGCGACGGAATCTGTCTGGATCGAACAGCGTTCAGCTGGACAGCTCATTTCGGATCCTAGATGTGTGCGTGCGTGCGTGTGTGTGTGTGTGTGTGTTTGTGTGTGTGTGTGAGTGTGTGTGCGTGTGTGTGTGTGTGTTTGTGTGTGCGCGCGCGCGTGCGTGCGTGCGTGCGTGTGTGTGTGTGTGTGTGTGTGTGTGTGTGTGTGTGTGTGTGTGTGTGTGTGTGTGTGTGTGTGTGTGCAACAGCTCCTCGTTTCTTCTTGTTTTAGTTAGTTAGATGATACTAGTAGTCTTTAGCAAACGGCAGGTATAAAAACTGACTATCTGACGTCAACAGCCTCTACCGTTGTTTTCAACCGTTGTTTCATTGATTCATTGATTCCTATCTGTCCACTAACTGCTCTCTTACCCGTCATGGCTCTGTGTGTGTGTGTGTGTGTGTGTGTGTGTGTGTGTGTGTGTGTGTGTGGTGAGGGGGGGGGTGGTGAGAGGGGGAGGGAAGGGGGGGGGGGAAGGGGGGTGGGAAGCTACCGTGGCATCTCCCATTTCCACCTGAACCAATAAGGTTTTACTAGAAACCGTTAGCTTAATTCTTATAACACTGTCTTGTGTTAAATCCACTCTATTCTTCCGCCAAATAACCCTCCAGGGAGATATAAAATCGGGCGAAGAAAGATGCACTGCCGTGTGTAATTTGCTTCGCTTCGCTAATCGAATTAGCCGCTTTGGCTGTTTTTGTCTCAAGAAAAGAAAATCGATCACAACCAAACCAGGAAATTGGTCCCAGTTTTTGACAGTCTTATTGCTTCATAATCGTAGAGGGGAGCAAGACGGGATGGGCCGTTTGTTCTATCACATGCAAAGTGGCAGCTTCACAGGACATAGACAGACACAGACACACAGACACACAGACACACACACACACACACACACACACACACACACACACACACACACACACACACACACACATGCGTGCAAAGTGGCAGCTTCACCTGACACAGACAGACACAGACACAGACAGACAGACACAGACAGACAGACACAGACACACACACACACACACAGACACAGACACACAGACACACAGACAGACAGACAGACAGACACACACACACACACACACACACACACACACACACACACACACACACACACACACACACACACACACAGAGGTATTTTCAGGAAGAAACAGGAACCTCTAAACACCAGCTGACGTGTCTTATCCAATTTCATCCGACGAAAGTGATTCTCCATCCCCTTCCCCACCCCCTCCTCACCCCACCCCCTGCTCCTCCTAAAAAAAGATGAAGTAAGAGAGAGAGAGAGAGAGAGAGAGAGAGAGAGAGAGAGAGAGAGAGAGAGAGAGAGAGGACATCTCTCTACCTCTCCCGCGATTAATTTTATTTAATTAAACCGCACACAACATGCAGTGTGCATCACTGGAAGCCGATAATGGACCCAGCATTAGCCGTTCAATTACTCTTCTTTTTTCAACTTGAGGGGAAGACGTTTTTTCTCTCGTCAGAAAAAAGAATGTTTAATACCTCCCCCCACATTCACACACACATGCCCCGCTCCCCTCAATATCTGACACTTTTACATCTCTCTAATTAATTCCGAATTCACTTAATTAAGCGGCCGGCAGACATGAAAGCCGGTGATTGGACCCACCTGAAAGTGTAAAGTTTTTATTTTTTTATTTTTACGTGAAGTGATCGAGGACAGTCTTCTCTCTCCCTCTCTCTCTCTCTCTCTCTCTCTCCCCCCCCCCCCCCCTACCCCCCCCCCCCCCGCCCCTTCTCTCTCTCGCCTTAACGGTGTTTGCAGTTTTCCTCAGGATGCGATCTCTCTAAGTGGAACGCCCGGTGTTGATGGATAATGTGGTGTCTCGTTAGGCCGACATCTCCTGTTTTCGCGCGTCACACAATTTCTAAAACCGGGGTCAGAGATTTGTAAAAGCGAAGACGTCGTTAAGACGGGTAGGTTAACCAGAGTGTACAAAATGCAGCTCCTGTCTACACACCGAGGCACTTGTGTATCCGCCGAGGTTTGACGAGAAAGAACGAGAAAGTGCTTGGATTGGCCATTAAGGCCTGGGGTCTTTTTTTTTTTTTTCTCTCTCTCTCTCTCTCTCTCCTCAAAGTTGCTACTCTTCACAGAGTTGGAACAATTACGCTTGTAAGTGCGCTTGCATCCCCGAAGTAGCAAATATTAGTGCTTTAACTCAGTTCGTACAGTCAGGTATGCAGGAGCCCCATGTCAAGCGAGCCCAAGCGTAGTAGACTGACAGTTCAGTAGGGATGCTGTTTCACACTACCACACAATGCCCCCAGAGAGGGGGGGGGGGGGAGGGGGGGAATAAACTGACTTGACTTCACTTGACATAAAAATGACGGAAATGCAGAATGATGTGGTAGGCAGAGAACTGCAAGAACGGGGAATCCCCGTGCGCGGTACGTTTTAAAGAAGTCTGAATGAAATACACTGCATGTCAGTATGTGGTCGTGCGAACGAAACTTCAAACGACCTCAGTGAAGCGGTTTGTCTTTGTTGACCGCAACACTTTCGCACACGCCTTGTTCTCCGCTCCGATGCGAGCCATCAGTGGCTCAGTCGGTGCCAGCCAGCCTCAGTGTGAGAGGCTGTGACTGTGTAGGTATAATCGTGGCACGATGGTCGACACTGCCAAAACAACGATTTGTCAACATAGATTCAGAAGGTGATGGGTCTTTTAACTCTTTGACGACGGAGCGCAATTTCTGACACACGATTTCCTATCAATTTCTGACACACGATTTCCTATAGGAAATCGTGTGTCAGAAATTGCGCTCCGTCGTCAAAGAGTTAACTAAAGGAACTGGTGCCACCATTCTTATGCTCACAGATCGTTCTAAGCTGTTTTCGTGGTATCTGTCACCACACCACTAAGACATCTGGACAGTGACAGTGTCTGCAATGCTAGCACTGAGCCAACAAAAGCGTACTCGATGACGCGGCGACCATACTGAGCGCCCCAATAGTGTAACAACAGGCGCAGAGTTTGAATGTTCGACCGCTCGCGGAAAGCGTACACACCATTGTCATTAAGCAGTTTTAGAGACAGATCAACGGCCAGATTATTATCATTGAACATTTCCAAAGCAGAGGGGGACTCAAGACTCAAATTGTTTATTGTTAAGGCCATTGACCCATAACAACTGGGTTCGGGAGCTGTTCCCAGCTGGGCAGCACATGGAACTACAAACAGAGAAAGTAATTACGGAATATAATGATCAACTAATTACACAGGTTGTACCATATACATCTGCAAAAAAAAACGTATGTTCAGTTAATAATTATGTTCTTGGGTATATCAGTGCAATGTTCACCAGTAGCCAAAATAACAGCTACTTCAACACTGGAACTGCCTCTTGTCGAAGCTTAAAGCTGTAATATATATATCTATATATATATCTAGCAAGATTTGGAGAGGAGGAGGAAGCCGGAGTACCCGGAGAGAACCCCCGACGATCGGCCCGAATGAACGGTGCCGAGAAGCAACAATTCTTTTCCCCCGAGTGGTAGCAGTATTTACTGTTTTCATCTTCGTACAGTTTGGTTACGCGTCGTGTAAAGGAGGTTCTCGTTTCCGATCCACTGTCGTTATAGCTCCCACCTCATGTTCCTAAATAATTGCCTCATTTTCATGATGAACAGCGTCCTGAAGGGTCTCCTTCCCATGAGACAGCCGTGTGTGTTATCTATCTAACCCCACCACCAACCTCCTGCACGCCTTCTCCTCCTGCCGGCCTAGTATCCCTCTCCTCCCGGCGCTCAGGCTTTCGGCGATGGACTGTCGGTGTGAGGTCGACTCGCGGCTGGGAGCCTTAAAAAAAATGTGCCGGCTTTCTTTCGCAGCTTTCACCTCGTGTGATTTCATTCGTGTATGGTGGAATGATCACATTCAAATCACGACTGACCGGTCATCCGAACACCCCAGACGCTCCCTCACACACACACACACACACACACACACACACACACACACACACACACACACACACACACACACACACACACACACACACAGAGAGGAAACACACACACACACACACACACACACACACACACACACACACACACACACAGAGGAAACACACACACACACAGAGGAAACTCACACACACACACACACACACACACACACACACACACACACACAGAGAGGAAACACACACACACACACACACACACACACACACACACACACACACACACACACACACACACACACACACACACACACACACACACACACACAGAGGAAACACACACACACACACACACACACACACACACACACACATATTTTATTCCAAACATGAACATTGGACGGGTGTCCGACAACAGCATGTTATACTAGATTCCTCAGCAAACATCTCCCGTGTAAAGAAATCAATGGCAGAATAAAAACGCAGCAAAAGGCGCTGCTACAACATGTCAAGATGGATTTTCAGTGGAAGCCTTCACCGGACGTTTCTCATCTTTCAAACCTGGCCTCAGAGCCCCGTTTTTTTTTTTTTTTTTGGTTTTTTTTGGTTTTTTTTTTTTTTTTGCTGATGCAACTGGAAGCAGTGTGTGTTATTTTTCACAACCGACTTTCAACCTCACTACATTTTGCACTGAAAAGCGCATGTTCCTAGATCAGAGGATCAAGTCAAGTCAAGTCAAGTCAAAATACTTTATTAAATACTTGTCTTATGCTCGCCCGCATGAATTGCCCTACGGGGATAAATTTTATACCCGTAGGGCAATTCATGTGGGCGAGCATAAGACACATAAAGAAGTTAAGATCACTAAATTCATATAATTGTACTCTCTCTCTCTCTCTCTCTCTCTCTCTCTCTGGTGTTGGGTGGTTGGTTGAGGATTTCACGTCCTTTTTCCACCACATAAGGGTAAGATTAACTTGAGGACGGCGAGGCAAACGAGAATTAAGAAGGGCCGGAATAAATATTTGGCTCCAGCCGGGAATAGAACTGTTTGCAAAGTCGAAGTCGGTAGCACCATGTTTATCCGACAGAAAGACAATGTACCAACTGCGTTTCACACACGACAGTGAGGAAACAGTCGCCGGCAGTGAGATATTTTCTACGGCTTTTGTCCGCGTGTGTTGTAAATTGATTCGGGAACAGATGCCAAGCACAGACGACGGATAAACACACAATACGTACTGCACCTGAAGGTGTGAGTTTGCCCACCACACATATACAATGTACACACATGTGATATGTCTGACTCATCCAACCACATAAACACGAACAGAGCGTGGTCGTGTATAGATGCACGCCATCTTCCATTGAGATACCAAGGCGCGCACCAAGGGGTGAGTGAGTGAGTTTTTAGGGCTTAAAGCCGCGCAAGTCACAAAGACTAATTCGCGGCTGGCGCGCACCAAGATTTGCCCAGGTGTGATTCAGATTCAGATGGTTTATTGCGTAGGTATTCTGCCCTTCGCAAAGGGATAGGGGGGACGGGGTCAACAACAATGATCCAAGAAAAAGTGTAACAAGGTTTCCAAATATGCATGTCCCACATGGAGCAAAGAACTTTTCCTTCTCGTACGTGACACCGTTCATTCGGGCCGATCGTCGGGGGTTCTCTACGGGCACTCCGTCTTCCTCCCCCTCTGCTTTGGAAATGTTCAGCCCACCAACTTTGAAAAATAAATGCAAGTCTAAATTCCGAAATTTAAATAGCTGAGCTGACCCTTCGCACCACGCGATTGTAATATGTTTATGTCCAGTGTGTGAGATAACCTGCCCCTCCTTCAAGTTCTGCCACACGGTGTCTCACGTTAAAAAATAAACAAAAATAACAACAACAACAACTGGTATAGAAATTGATATCTCATTCAAAGGCAGCGTGCACCTACACACGGCGTGCAATGCGTTGCCGCAGCTAAAACTCCTCGTTGGTCTGCGCCGACAAAATGAGCCATTTTGGCGATTACAAGCCCACAAAGATTCGTAAACCGCTTGGCATTTGCTGATTACCAGAAAGGTTAGGCGAGTGTTACTATTTCAGACACCGTTTAGAGGCTGTGTGGTGAACATGGTTACAGAGCGACGGTATCTGGGTTCCGAAAGCTGACACGAACATTTTATTATCATTTTGTCAGCGCAGTTACCACATAGCTTCTCTAGCTCTTACATTTCTTTTATACTGTCCCAGTCTTTCTGACGTGCGTACCCGGTTTATTCCTAAAAAATACTGGAACCATCCAAGCAGCTTTCGACTCACTTCGCTAATGGCCTCGAGTAACTGTTATACAGTTAAGAACCTGGCATTATATATTTTTCTAGCGTTAAGAAAAAGACAACAGTTGCTCAGCTGAGTTGATATACTTTATTTTGCACTTTGGTTATTTCATGTACAAGTATTGATATGTATAAGAATGTCTGGATGTCACTCTCAACTTTGAATGGGCCTAAGGCCTATCAATAAACAATTCTGGTTCTGATTCTGATACTGTGAGGCGGTCGTGTATAGGAACAACGGGAACTTACAAGGTAGATGTACTTGTTGCTGTGGATTTTTTTTTTTTTTTTTTTTCTCCAGAATTGCGTAGCGCCGGTATGTCATTTTAATGTGTTTTCTCAGTTGTTGTTGTTGGTGTTTTTTGTGGGGAGGGGTGTTTGGGAGTTTAACGTCCTTTTCCACCACGTAAGGGTGATATCAAAGACGGGGAAACGAGAGAAAAGGTCAGCACAAATAGCTGGCCCCAGCCGGGATTCGAACTCAAGACCCGAGCATTGAAAGTCTAGCGCTCTACCATTCGGCTATCCCAGCCCCCCCCCCCCCCCCAGTGTTTTGTTATTGTTGTTGTTTGGTTGTTGTTGTTGTTTTTTTTTTTTTTTTGGGGGGGGGTTGTTGTTGTTGTTGTTGTTTTTCGGGGGGGGGGGGGGGGGATTTTTGGGGCAGGGTAGTTACAAGACGTAGCACTGGAAAAACTGGACATGAGTCTATAATTAAAACCGGATTTTGAAACGTTTTCTGGTTGGTTGTCGCGTTATGTACAGAGAGGTTTGTCGTTAGCAGACGGCCATGTGAGACAGCTGTGTCAACGACTAGAACATTTAACCTATTACTAGTTTAATTGTTCTGTCATTCAGTCTGGCGTATCAAATTTGCCGCCGTGCATGCAATAGCTTCCCGCCGGGCATGTGGTAACAAAACATACGTGAGAAGTGAGACATACGTGTACGTGAGAAGTTTTTGCCCCCTGTTATATTTGTGTGCAGAGTGTGCTGTTTGTTGGCTTTGTAAATAAGTTTCATGCCAGGTGATAGTGCAAACAGTGCAAAACGAGCCTGGCATGTGGACTGTCCGTATTCATGCGCGGCTGACACGAGAGCTTAGCAGACGACAGAGGAATGAGGGGGTAGGTGGTCGCTGCTATCATGACAAAAATGTGTAACAATGGAATTTGTTTTGAATTTACCCTACACGTGAGTCTTTTGGCTGCTTGATTTTTGTGATTTATTTTATTTTATTTTATTTTATTTATTTTTTTATTTTTATTTTATTTATTTATTTATTTATTTATTTATTTATTTATTTTTTTTTTTTTTGGGGGGGGGGGGGGGAGGTTAAAGCATATCTAGGGTGCCGCAGCGCATCGTTATGTGTAACAGGAATATAATTATAGCGGTTTCTTTGAAATCGGCATCTGTAGTGTGTAGCCTGTGTCATATAATTATGTGTGGCACTAACTATGCCAGCCTGCATCTTCCAGCGGGAACCAAGTTCATAAAACCAGTTTTCTGGTTTTGTCGCTAATGCAGGGCGAAGGACACAAATACACAGGGCCTCAAAATGCCTATTCCCTATTAGCCTCAGGCATCATAGTCGCCCCTAAAAATGCTTCAGAAACAATTACTACTGTGAACAGACCGTTCAAAGGCACGCACCTGACAGGGGTTAAAATAAAATTGAATGTCTCCTTTCCGCTCAGGCCTCACTGGAGTAATGCAAGTCTACTTTCTCTTTAGGTCAGAGAGGAGGTTCACACAAATCCGCATGCCTCACTTGTGTCCCACCTCTGTGCAAAAAGTCCCAGCTCCACTGGCAGCTTGACTGTTTTTGTGACCGCCTGCCAGTGCACCTTGACCTACATAACACAAAAAATCACGAAAATCACGCATTGTCACGACAACAAAAAATCACTACAGACTAGCACACTTGCCAAACAGGGTGCCTCAAACAAACACCAAACATGACTCCAAGGTCAATTTGTGTCCTTACGCCTGCACAGAGGTTTGTCGTGGCTGCACTCAGAGCTGACGCTTTTGTCTCTGGAACTGAATATGGTTTGCTTGGTCGATGGCAGTGCCAGGGCCTCCATTGAATCCCTCCCAGTGAGCGCGTGGGTATGGTTTCTGCACTCTTCACCACAGGGGATTTGGGTTTGCATACAGAACGCCAGGCTTTCAACTGGAGCCGTGGGCGCGCTTACAAAGCAGGGTCGTAAATGAACCGACACCTGTGTGGCTTGGGTTTTGTTGTTGTTGTTGTTGTTGTTGTCTTGTTTCCATGCAACTCGCTGGTACGGTGATTATTCCTGTTACCTTTTTGCCTTTTGTCGTTGTTCCCCCCCCCCCCCCCCCCCCAGAACGAAGCGCTGTATTATTTAAACCCACCTCCCAAATAACGCTGTTTTCCTTAAGCTGGGAAGTGTGTGAAAATCAATCTATGGATAAAAAGACTCGGAAAAATAAACCGAAATTTGTGTGGCTTGCGTTTGTTTGTTTTTTTCCTTCCATGCACTTTGCTGGTGCATTGTTAATTCCTGTAGGCTGAATTTTCAATCAGTCATTGCTGCAGTTTTTAAACCCACTTGCAAAAAAACAAAAACAAAAACAAAAAAACCCTGTGTTTCCCTATGGAGGGCTATGAAAGTCATTCTACGAATCAAATGGATAGCCTGTGTAATACATGGGATGCACTCTCCCAGCGTGAAGTGCCCCGGGTCAATGCAGCTTGAGGCTAGAAGTGCCCCGATTCTAAGCAGATTCAGTGAGGCTGGAAGTGTCCCGGATCTGAGCAGATTGAGGCTTGAAGTGTCCCGGATCTAAGCAGATCAGTTGAGGCTTGAAGTGTCCCGGATCTGAGCAGACTGAGGCTGGCTGTGTCCCGGATCTAACTTGGGCAGATCAGTTGAGGCTTGAAGTGTCCCGGATCTAACTTGGGCAGATCAGTTGAGGCTTGAAGTGTCCCGAATCAATGCTGCTTGACGGCTGGCGAAGCTAGAAGTGTCCCGGAGTCAAACGAGCCGGGGGAGTACATCTGGCTTATTACACCGGGATAGTCGAGCTGGTAAAAACAATGGACAGTGAGTGCTCGGATCATGGGTTCGAATCCTGGCATGGTCCCAAATTGTGCTTGCTTTTTCCTCGTTGCACTATTTTCGAATCTGCCTTTCTGTGTGTGGGGGAGCCGGGGTGGCCGAATGGTAGAGCGTTGGACTCTCAATTTGATGCCGCTCGGGTCATGAGTTCGAATCCCGCCGGCTGGGGCCAAATATTTGTGCTGGCCTTTTTTCTCGTTGCCCCGTCTTTGATATCACCCTTATGTGGTGGAAAAGGGCGTTAAACTCCCAGACACCCACCCCCCCTCCCCCCTACCTTTCTGTGGTGGGGAAAAAAGGACGTAAAACTTAAAAAACCCGACTATAACCAACCAACCAACCAACATTCTATGGATAAAACACTCATCGCCAACAGCCAAGAGTTAGTGTTCTCACCGCTAAGTATCCGATACAAGAGATCTCCCTCACTCTGGCTGGCACGGCCGTTGTCATTATTACCCCCCTCGTCGGCATTTCTGCCCCGAACGCGTGTTTTCCCTCGTGTCCTTATTGCCTGAGCGGCACCATTCGTCACGGAGCGAGAGTTCTAAGTAATCCTGGCTGCAGATGCCGGCGGGGCACCAGGCACGCAACCACACCGACTCAGTACAGGACCGCAGCCAACAAGTCCACCTTTAAACCGAGAGTAAACTTGCGCAGTGTGCTATACGGCATAAAGCGGCGTGCTGGTTCGGCTTAGGCCCAAAGCTGGACTTGTGTTTCTGTGTTCTGCGAGTCGTTGATAATGCTGATAGCGGATTACAGGACCAGAGTAGGACACGGCGGCACGCACGCCTCATCATCAGGGTCATCTTTAAACACGCTATCTCACTAGGTTTCACAAAAGCCAACTTTTGTTTCGCTTGCGAGTGCGCCTGTGCGCTGGGGATTGGTTGGTTGGTTGGTTGCTTGACTGGGGATTAAACGCACCACCGCATGTGGTTGATATGAAAGACGGGGTAACGAGGAAAATGCCGGCAGAAATACTTGGCCCCAACCAGAATTCAAGCCCATGAACTGAGCATTGGCATTCTGCCATCAGTACTACTATTACTGCTGCTGTTACTACTACACTACTACTACTACTACTACTACTGCTACTGCTGCTGCTACTACTACATCAACAACTACTACTACTACAATACTACTACTACAATACTACTGCTACTACTACTACTGACTACTACATCAACAACAACTACAACTACTACTACTACTACTACTAGGGCGCCTGTCCCTGGGGACCAAGCTCTAAGCGCCTTACAATCTTAGAACAGTAAAAAAACAACGAACTACGCATTCTCTCAACTTACACTGAAAGAATAAGAACCTATAAAGTAAAAAAACAAAAACAACAACAACAACAAAAAACACAAAAAACACAGATTAAGAACAGAAAACGCAGGTGGAATAATGAGAAAAAAAAAGTACCAGCAGAGAAAAACAAATGAATTAAAACAAACACTAAACACAAAGAAGACACGATAAAACAAGACAAGTGAGAAAAAAAAAAAAAAAAACAACAGTGGTAAGAATTTCAAACAAAAGCATAGACTGGACAGCATTTATACCATAATCAACTATGGTCCAGCTAAAACCCTAAAAGACAGCAGTGGTGTACAGCTAAGAGCAAGACTTACTATACATGTATAATATGTTACAACCCATTCGGTTACTATTATCCCGGCTCCCAAGCCTCGTTAGGAGCTTCGACTCCAACTCGTACATTTCATTTTCGTATACTGTACTTATGCTGATTCCGTGGTCTGTGTTCCAACGCACGGAAACAGCGTCAGCGCGAGAATGCAATGATGACACTTTGTATCAGGCTGAAGTTAATGCATATGTCCCAGGGGCGTAGGAACCACGGGGGCCCAGGCCCCCGGCCGTTCGATTTTTGGAAGGGGGGCCCGAATATCTTTGCCCCCCCCCCCCCCCCCCCCCCGCCTTGCTTTTGATAAGAGGAGAGGGGGCCCACCAGTGGCGGGGCCCCCCTGCCAGAACAGGGCGGGACACAATCCTTGGCAGCCAACACACACACACACACACACACACACACACACACACACTCCCCTTCCCCCCCTTTCTTCACCCCGGCCGTATTGCTCACCCGACTTAGTGGGCTCCCCTTCCTCTCAGCATCTTCCTACGCGCCTGTATGATATATCCCGCGACCACATGTTGGTGCACGCGACAGCTGAACACGACTCCATCTGCTGATAATAGCTATTAAAACTGGTCGCCCATACCGTGTGTATCTATTTTATTATCCCCCCTCCCCCCCCCCCCCCCCTCTCCGGCATTTTCTACTGGAATTGTACGTCCTGAAATTGTACAGTTATTGCAAGTGCGAACACAAACAAATGTCGTGCGAAGAATTGTTTGTCGGTTAGCGTGTCCCCATGTTTGTTGATTATAGCATCAATGCGTTTGCCAGGGACACATCAATGCTGTAGAAAACTATTCATCGAATGTGCTCATCAGCGCATCGGTATCAGTCACGTGGAACACAGTATAATATTATCATCTGAAACCATTGCGGTGACTCTGGTTGGAGTATACGTTGTTCTGCGTACATAGAAGCGTCCCGCGTACTGAGCAGAGGACGCTTTTTGGTTGCGGGCTGAAGACAAGCTATACCGTGACGGCTGGTGGCTATTTCTAGCGACTTCGTCGATCGGCTTGTAGTTCAGGTATGGAAGCGTTAACCCTTTCAGCCCTGAAGGAATCTCAATAGCGATAACGCTCCTCTGCCTGGGAGTTTTTCCAAGTGTACTAGATCTAAAGCTGGGCTCTTGCAAACAAAACCCTATTTCTCAAGAAGTATTGGATCCATCCTATGGGAGCCGGAATCTTCTACTGTGCGGAGCGTATGAGAGTCGGTCAAATACACGCATATTATTGTTAGGGTTTACGAGACCGTAGGTGATACGGTGGCAGGGCTGAAAGTGTTAATGCCGAAGAGAGTCATTATTTCTCTCCTATCAGAAGCCGCGAAGTCACGAAATAGCCGCACTGGCCGAAAGGAACAACTATTTATTTGGAAAACAGCTGTAGAGTTTTGAAAGCGGCTTTTATCCCACTCAGAACTCATTACGAACATAGAGACTTAAAGTAAAGTATTGGGTAACCAAAAGATTCATTTTTCTGTGTGCAGAAAATGGCAAAGAAAACTGGTTTTCTGCAGAGAAATGGTACAGTCCCGTTTTTCTGCAGAGAAATGAGCAATGGCAATTGTTTTGTTGTTGTTGTTGTTTTCCTGCAGAGAACCGACTTTGCTTGCAGAAAACAACAAAAACAACCCGACTTTTCTCTGTGTGTGTGTGTGTGTGTGTGTGTGTGTGTGTGTGTGTGTGTGTGTGTGTTTTCTTGCGGGAAAAAACTATTATTTTGTCATCCCTCGCCAGTGTTTTCTGCAGGCACATCGATTTTTGATTTTCTGCTCGGGAAAAAAATGTTATTTTGTCATTTCCGTTTGTTGTTGTTGTTGTTGTTGTTGTTGTTGTTTTTAAAGAATTTTCTGTAGAACACTTTTTTCTGCACGTTTTTTTTTTTTTTTTTTTCTGCAGGAAGCTGCTCCCCCGCTCCCCACCGATGAAGTGGTGGTGATGCCAGCACTGGTGGTTTGGCCATACCAAAGAGAGCTAACACCTGGTTTTATTATGTCGTTTGGGACACTGTGAACTAAGACAGCAAAACTCTTCTCTGTGTTTCAGCGCTTCCACCTCCAAAATACGAAGACGCGATCCTGTATCCGCTGACGTCATCCACAAGCGACGTGTCAGCCACTGGGTCACCAAGCCCCAAGCACGTGAAAAACGACTCTCTCCCGTCCTACGACACAGCCTGCTCCGGGGCGGACCTCTACCATCTCGTCACGCCTTCGGGGGTCTCCAAGGATTCGCCTGCGCAGTCGCCAAGTCACAGTGACACAGAGCGGGCTTCTGACTCGCATTCCGCTAGTGCAGAACTTGTTTCGCCTGGTTCGCGTGCACTGCAGTTGGAACCTACCTCAACGGTTTCCTCCGCGGCGCCGACCGGTGAAGTTGGGGCTGGTGCTGAGCAGAACCAGGCACGAGGCGACGACGACCTAGATCGTGACGCCACCCGTCACGCCTTCCACTTGAACGACGTGACTATCGATATCGATGGAGTAAACGAAAGTTGTCTCAACACACAAGCGGTCGCGGGCGTTCACGTGGGAGAATCGAATCCTCCGAGAGCACAGGCTGACAGACATCAGGCAGAATTCGTTCATCAGTTTGGACATCGACCTCCTCCCCAGGATGCTGCTGGCATTGGGGTGAGCGTCCGCGGCGAAGGAGCCGATCAACGTTTTGGTGCTGTCAGTGTGCAGAGCGGCGGTCGTGGTCGGCCAGACAATAATGTTGACAGCGGGAGGACAACCTGCAGCCCGTCTCAGAGGCGAGTTTCCGGAGACACTAACGAGATCGCTCGCCGTGCCATGCTAGGACCTCACGCCGCCCACATGGATCCGTCTCGTCCGGCTGAGCTTGGCCCGTTTACGGCGGGACCTCGCGAGCAACGCAGCAGCAGCGATGCCGGGCTCCACGCCATGTCCAAGAGCCGGGCGGCCGCCAACGCTGCTTCTGCCAAAAGACCCTCAGCTGCCGGTTCCCTAGCGTACCAGCATCACCTCCACCAGCACCCTCACCACCACAACCACAACCACCACCACCACCACCACGTCTGCCAGAACAACAACCATCAGCATCGCCACCACCGCAGCCACACGCACATCCCCGGACACGACGACCCAGGAGGTGGTGGTGGTGGTGGTGGTGGTGGTGGGGCTGGGGACAGCCTCATAGTCTGTGAGGCCAGCAACCGGCGACGTGCCCACTCCCACTCTTCTGTGTCACGACTCGGTGTGAGGGGGAACAGAGACAGGGACGGGACCACCTCCCCCTCCCGCTCACGCCGGGGGTCGTTGGAGGAGGAAGGTGTGACGTACGTCTGGAAGGATGGGCGTGTGCAGGTGCATCACCCTGGGAGCCGGACCAGCACGCCGGAACTGTCTGTCAGCTCCGGGCAGCACGTGCAGTATGTGTGGCGGAACGGAAACGTGGAGCGTGTCATTACAGGATCTAACAACGTAAGTGGAGTCGTGACGTGTAGCTTCAGTAGCCTATGCTGTATGGCTTTGTCAGCTTGTGCATTTAACTGTGAAACCATTGGCCTAATAATGCGTTACACAAATAAGCGCGCGAACTAATACTGTACATGCACGCACGCACGCGCGCGCGCGCACACACACACACACACACACACACACACACACACACACACGAGTAGAGAGAGAGAGAGAGAGAGAGAGAGACACACACACACACACACACACACACACACACACACACACACACACACACACACACACACAGATTCTCGCACCCGACGAAAGTCATCTAAACCGCAGTGTACTCGCCTCTCAAACAGTTTGATCATCAACAGAACAATGGGATTCTCAATCAGTCACGACCTCACACTAATTTTTTTTTTTTTTTTTTTTTCAATTTTACACTTTTCCATCAAGCCTCAGCATGATATTCTTACAAACCAGTGACTTGTTCTAGGGGGAAAAAAATCTTTATGGATGCGTTTTCTGTCCTGATGTGCGTCAGAAATCTGTTCCGTGCGTCACCTCATTTAGTTCAGTCGGACCCACCGGGCATCGTGGTGCTTCTAAAATCGATCTAGTTCACGAAGGCATGATTCGAAATCAGTTACTTCCGAGAAAATGATGCACTGCAGACTGAAAGGGAAAAAAAAAAAAAAAAAAAAAAGTTTTACGGAACGGAACTGAATGGCATTAAAGATCTTCTCCGTTGACAAAAAGCCAGAAATTGTGTGTTCGAAAACTGAAAGAAAATGTTAGTTTTTTAGTTGTAACAGAACGTGCATAGGCAAATATGCCTTTGACGTATGTGTAAATTAACAGGCTGAGAATGGTGCTATATCTGGCCTACTTCTCTCTGGTCAGTATCAGCCGAGAGAATAAGGCAAGTATCCTGTTTGTGGAAGAGTTATTTCCCTTTGGCATTCCTCACAAAGCTGCTAGAAATATCCAGGTACGAACAGGGGAGAGAGAGAGAGAGAGAGAGAGAGAGAGAGAGAGAGAGAGAGAGAGAGAGAGAGAGAGAGAGAGAGAGAGATCAGCTAGTTGGCTTTATTTACTGATTTTCTGAGAATACAACGTAAGATGATATCAAGAGACGGGCGAGGAGCGGCCAGGCAACACACACACACACACACACACACACACACACACACACACACACACACACACACACACAC
>JACVVK020000462.1:417500-440000 GCA_018292915.2 Batillaria attramentaria | reverse complement strand
TGAGCAATTTTTTTCAAAACAAAACATAGGCCATTTCACCTTTACTGCAATGTCTGAATTCCAAAAAGAAAGAAACTACTGCAAAAGTGCAAAATGGCGCCAAGATTTGCGCACGCCATGGTGTGTGCAAATTAGTCCCATGCAGTCACGTAGCCCGTGGACATAGCTGGAAAATCTTTATTTAACCAATCATGGGCCTGTTTCACATTTACTGCAGTGTCTGCCTTCCACAGAGAAAGAAACTAATGCCCACGTTAAAAAAAAATCACACAAGAGTGCAAATGGCGCCAAAATCAGCGCACGCCATGGTCACAGTGTGCAGATTAGCTTCATGCAGTCACGTAGCCCGTGGAGTTAGCTGGAAAATATCTTTATTTAACCACACATGGGCCTATTTCACATTTACTGCAGTGTCTGCCTTTCACGGAGAAAGAAACTACTGGCCACGTTCAAAAATCAGACAAGAGATCAAATAACGCCAACACAGGCAATCATGCCCAAGTCACGGTGTATGCAGCTTAGCCCCTTGCAGTCACGTAGCCCATAGAGTTAGCTGGAAAATTCTTTTCTTCTTTCTTTAACCAAGCATAGAGCTGTTTTACCCTTACTGCAGTTTCTGCTTCCCACGAACAAACAAACTATATTGCCCACCAAGTTAAAAAATCACACGAGAGAGCAAATGGCGCCAGCGCAATAATGCGCACGTTACTGTGTGTGCAGTTTAGCTCCATGCAGTCAAGTAGCCATAGAGTTGGCTGTTATTGATTGCTGAAATGTGGAGAAGGGGGTGGAGGGGGGGGGGGGGCAGGTTGGGCCGCTAATCGTATTACGACAAGAAAATAATGTCTGCTCCATTAATGTGTGGTGGCAGCCGGTAATCATGTGTAAGATCGATGACGTTTTTGTGTGTATATTTCACCACTGTTGTGGCAACCGGTGACAGGGTGTGAACGTCGTAAGAATTCTCAACACTCTCTTGTTTGTACCGTAATTTGTACAGTCTTCATCCTCCTCCTTTTATTCTTTTCGTCTTTTTGAATTGGGAGCCGGGGCGGGATAACCGAATGGCAGAGCGTTGGACTTTCAATGCTCGGGTCGTGAGTTCAAATCCTGGCTGGGGGGATTAAATATTTGTGCTGGCCTTTTTCTCGTTGTCCCGTCTTTGACATCATGCGTATGGGTGGAAAAGGACGTTAAACTCCCAAATACCCACCCACTCCCCTCTTTTTAAAATGGTCTACTGATTATCTGCTTGACAAACAGTCTTGGCCAGTAGGAAACCTGAAACAGAAAAACAAACAAACAATAACCAAAGGCATTGTGCGTTGCACCAGACGACAGAAAACACGCAGATTGTGGTGCTGCTTACAAGGTACTTTTCTGTCTGACACGTATTATTGTACGGCTAAGTCAGGGACATCAATACATTTTGTCCGAAGTTCTGGAGAGAACTTTCAGAGGACGTTCGGATTGGATCAGTCGCCTGTATGCTTAATATTATGTTGTTTCTCTAGCCACGACATAAGGATAGACATCAGAAATGTCGCCTCTCGAAATGTATGGGAAGTTTTCTACCCATAACGTAAGAATTGGGTAATAAAATTTGGCGGAATCTGAGCAATATTGCGGTGCCTAGTCACCTCCTCACTGGCTTAAAACCCAGAGACTGCCAAGGATTGTGTCCTGCGACAGCAGAGCAGGGGGGGCCCACCACTGGTGGGCCCCCCTCTCCTCTTATCAAAAGCCGGCAAGGGGGGCCCAAAGATATTCGGGCCCCCCTTCCAAAAATCGAACGGGGGCCTGGGCCCCCAGGGCCCCCGTGGTTCCTACGCCCCTGATCCCTACCCTCTTCCCTCCAGGCCGCTTCACTGTCTGCCAGGGAGAAGATTATTCCTGAAACGTTTCCGCGGCCACCGGCTAATGGGGCTAGTCAAGGAGGGGTGCATGACGGAGAGTCAGAAAGACTCACAGCACAACCTTCATGTATATGATGACGTGACAGGCTGAAACAAGACAATTATGAAGCCGTGAAGCTGTTTGCCAGTGACCGGAGCTTGGATGTAAGAGGCCATGTATTGTAACTGTGGAGTCTTTGATATATTACACTAAGATTTTCGGCAGGGACTCGATGAGGAAGTCACGTGTCACGTTTAAAAGAGTACAATTACCGACCTGACCGTGCTGTTCGCGCCCCCCCCCCCCCCCGCCCCACCGTTAGACGCAGGCCTCTGACAGTATGAGTTGACACATTCTGACAGGTTTCGGTGCACAGATTTACTGAACGCAGAAGAAGAAGAAGGTGCACCGATTTAATGCATTTCAGCGAACACGTTAATCTTCAGCGTTGTTGGACGCTAGATGTGCAAACTGAAGGACCAGATTCACCAAGCAGAGGTTATGTAGTTCAACTCAGTGGAGGCCAGGCATTGATAACATAACGGACATTGCAGATCAGCGCTCAGCCCGGCGAAGAATCACGTGCACAGCACGCAGGGCACCTCGGTTTTGAGTTGAAATATTTTGGCTGAGTTTTAACTTGATTGTAGAAAACTCCTCGGTTATTTCGGAGTTGAAAGACCGGCAAAAGCCGGTGTGGTGTCTGCCAGCCTCTCATCCAGTTTGACAGTACATACAGTGCATACCCAAAACGTAAGTTTCAGGGCAGCATTCGCAATTATGGAACTGACGTTAAACATTGTACCTCTGTCTTTGACTTAAAACAAAAACGAAAACCAAGAGAGGTGGCTCACTTACTCTTGATGATGGACACTTCTAAGGCCAGTTTACTAGCCGGTACGCGCAGCAGCCCAAATGATCATCACTGTCTTCTGTCCTTGGCCTCACGGTCGTAGTCAGCTCATCATCTTACAATCTGCCCCAGGGTGACATTTGGCTTTAACAGCCATTTACCGGTGCTGAGGGCTAGTCAAATTTGTCTTCAGCGAAGTCAGTCAGGGCAGTGTCATCAATACTGTATCGAGCCTGAACGCGGGCTCCAGAACAAAATGGCACGGCATAACGCTCGGGCGGTCTGGCGAATTTGAAGCGTGACTGAAATATTCGATGTGTGTCAATGCAGTTTCTTGCAGGCTGTTTCGCGATGTGTGTGGGTTTTTTTTTTTCTGCTTTTTGAAACTCTTAAAAGCCAGAGCAAAAAGCGCAGTTTTACTTAAGGATAATAATAATAATGAGTATTGTATAGGCGCTTTACCCAATTTCAGTGAATCAGCTCAAACCGCCGCGAGCTGAACCCAACACGCACGCTCACGTGAATCACACGCATTCTCTCACACGGCACTAGACATAAACACACATTACAATCACGTGGTGCGAAGGGTCAGCTCAGCTATTTAAGTTTCGGAATTTAAAATTGCATTTCTTTTTTTTCAAATTTGGTGGGCTGAACATTTCCAAAGCAGAGGGGGGGGGGGGGGGGGGGGGGGGGGGGGGGGGGGAGGCCGGAGTACCCGGAGAGAACCCCCCCCCCCCCCCCGACGATCGTCCCGAATGATCGGTGCCACATACGAGAAGGAACAATTCCGAGTGGGACTTGAATCCCTAGCCTCTCGCATTGGTGACAAGTCTCTTAAGCACTAGACCACCGACCGCCTCTTGCAATATTCAGATCACTAGAAACCACGACACGCCACTGTTATGCAATATGTAGCGGTCTCGGGCCTTACGTCTTACGTAATAGTGGCTTGAAGTGGCTGGTACTGGTGTGCAGTGGCGTGTTCTTTTTAACCAGTCTCATCATATAGTGGGCATGGGGTGGTCAGACTCGGGCTATTGAGAGTTGGGTTTAAACTGATTTATTTTGTTGCACTGATGAAAGTACAGAGAAATAGTTTGAGCATAAACAAGACATGCTTATGACATGCTCGAGTTAATACGAACTGTTCATTGAACGTTAATCGTGTACTGCCATTTTTATTTCCAAACCATCACGTTGATATATAAAACATGGTTTGCAAACGAAGTGTGTGTTGTTGTCAGTATGGATGGCTTTAATATCATGTGACAGTTGTTAAAACCCGCTCAATAAACTGCTGTGTCACCCTGATTCTGCCTTGTTCTATTCAGTCCTGCCACAGTATCCAATCCGGTGATGATGACCATTAGCTCTAGTGATCCATTAGAACGTATGTGTGGTGAAGAGTTGTGTCTCTTGGCATCACTCGTAAGATCGGGAACTCAGAGTCCCTGATATAAAGAGGGATGCCAAATTAAAAGGACGTACATTTTTTTCCCCGACATTGCCGAGAATTCCTAGTGGGTTACATGATTCATTTGCATAGATCTATTTCTCTCCGGTCTGTCTCTGTAGCCGTCTCTCACTGACGGTCTGTCTGTCTGTCTGTCTCTCTCTCTCTCTCTCTCACACACACACACACACACACACACACACACACACACACACACACACACACACACACACACACACACACACACACACACACAAAGAAAAGAACACACACACACAAGAAAAGAACACACACACACACACACACACACACACACACACACACACACACACACACACACACACACACACACACACACACACACACACAGTGACAGATGGAGTCAAGCACGCTTACTGGAGAGGGTCAATCCCGCCACGGAACACAAAATAACATTTACGCCGGTTTACCAATTCAGCGGCCGGTACAACTGACACGAAACACCCGTTTGAAAAACTGATATGTAGTGTTGTGTGCCCAGCTGATCATCACTGAGTCAGTGATCAGTTCCGAAGTCTAGTAACTCCCCCTCCCCCCCCCCCCCCCCCCACAAACATATACACACACACACTGTGACACAGTTAAATGAGTTACCGTCCAAAAGAGTGAGTAACTGACTCGACTGGCCGCGGCAGTGACCTGAACTGAACTGGACTACGGGACAAAAAAAGCCTGGACATCAAGAGGACTCTTTGCACACCGCAACTGACACTAATCAGTTTATCTGTTTCTCGCAATTTATGAAAGGCAACAACAGCACCAATTTTTAAAAAAAAATAAAAAAACATAATTAAAAACACAACCAAAAGCAACTAACACACATCAGCCCTTACTATAAACAGCACACTGTCTAGACTGCTCAGTACCGCCGATGTTTACTGCAGCTGTAACTGAACTGAAAACACCGTAACAAAACAGAGTCGCGTTTTTCTCGACTGAAAAATGCAGTTTTGATACCTGTGGCGGATTTTGTTACTGTTGCCGAAGTCGTCGCTGCTCTTGTTTTGTTTTATTTTATTTTATATTATTCCCCCCCCCCCCCTACCCCCGTACTGGGCCTTCTGAAACAGACGGTCAAGGGGAAGCTACTCTTGCAATCTTGCTCTTCTTTGAGGGAAAATCTGTTTAGCCCAAGGACGCCGCAATGGCGGCAGTAGACAGCTTCCACTTACTTTTCCGACAAATATCAGCTGTTTTCTCTGACATTCGTGACGCATTCGCCGTCATAGGCGCATATTATGTCGCGAAGAAGTCCCTTAACGTAGCCAGCCATGTTGCAGATGCCGTCTACGTTTATTTGTACAGCAAGGTGGCCGAGGAAGTGGATTTGCGTGAAAAATTCGGACCTTGGGCAGGTAAAGTGTGATGTCTCTTCCAGTACCCACCGGTAGATTATTCTCATTCGTCATGTGTCCTCACTCTGCAGGCGTCATTATTCACGTACAGGTGTTCATTGAAATTGTTTTATACATTTATATGTAGAATTAGAAGTATCGTAGTCTCCGGCAACACGATTACAGCGGCGTTTGCTTCGAAAATGCTTCCGTGAAGGTACAGGTCGCCAACATGAAATTGCGCCGACGTGTTATTACTGTGAACGACGATCTTGAGCAGCGATCATGTCCGTTTAGTTGTTCAGTTTTTACTTGTGTATATATGGCTTGTTAATTGTTTCTTTTCTCTCTCTCTCTCTCTCTCTCTCTCCTCTCTCTCTCTCTCTCTCTCTCTCTCATGGAAAAGGAACATGCTTATGATTGTGAATGTAGGTATACTTTAGATTACTTTAATTTAGTTTACTTTTACTAGCTTTAGTTTGTTTTTAAATGGAGGTTGGAATTCTGTCTAGCTTTTAGTCCATTTTATTGTATCTAGTACTGACTGGCACTAAGAATGTTAGTTTACAAGTATGACGTCATTTAATACTCAGTATTCTATTGCACAGTTGTCACAGGCAGCAGTGATGGTATCGGCAAGGCCTATGCATTTGAACTGGCAAGTCGAGGTCTCAACATTGTCCTGATCAGCAGAGGGGAGGCCAAACTAAAAAGAACAAAACAGGAAATTGGTAAGAAACTAGAATTGCTATCATTTATATTAAGCTTAAGTTTTATATTTATCCCGTTAAACTCAGTGCACTTGTATGAGTAATGTGAGCATGTATTTTAAGTTTTTGGTATCCAGTGACCACGTACGTGGATGAACTATGGATGACTTGTATAATAACCTGTCAGCATTAGCAGTAATGCGAGAGTTGAGAGGGATGGCCCCACCTTTATGGACAGTTGCCTAGCCTCTCAGTGACTTTATAGAAATCTTACCATGTACTCAGTGTTTCTAGCTTTGTAATGGTGTATGTGAGAATCTTTTTAAGTGTTTGCTATAAGGTTTTGTCATCTTTTGCAGAAAAAGACTTTGCAGTGAAAGTTGAGTTTATCACAGTCGACTTTGCTGGTGATGAAGGGGTGTACGATACTATTTGGGAGGGACTTGCTGGCAAAGAAATTGGAATATTAGGTTTGTATTATTATTAATAATAATAATAATAATAAATGGCATTTGTAGGGCGCATCTCTTAAACTCAATGCGCCAATCATTCGCCGACACTCACGCACATTTTACAAACAGTGGACAGACATACACTGGTGAAACTGACTAGTTCTATTAATTCTGATGTCTCAAACTTTAACCTAAGTTTAAGAGTGGGGAATGGGAACCTTGTCTGGTTCCTTTTATTTTTATATTCATGAAAGAGTGCCTCATAATTTTAACTTCCATTGGCAGACAGATGTTCCTTGTAGGGTTTAACTTGAATAAAATATGAACGTACCTGTATCCTTTATGTGCATTGTTTGAGTTTGACCCTAGTTTGAGGCCCCCAAAATAATTTTTCTCATGAAGTTGGGTGAGCATAATATAATAGACATGAATGCTCACTTGTTCGATCTTTGTGGGTCCAAGAGTTTGTGTTATATGGAATGATAGTACATGTATGTACACTGAGTGACAGACTGAATGATCTCTAAAATAATTGGGATGATTGTGCTGACATTTCTTCTTTTCTTTTCTTTTTTTTACAAAATGGCATTGCAGAAGTTTTCTGGCTGCATTTTTGTTTTTCTTTTTTTAAAGCAACAGAGAAGTACATAATATATATATATCTGAACTTCATTCAACCTCTATATCCAACATGTACTGATTGTTTCCCTTTGTTCCTTTCAGTAAATAATGTTGGTGTCATGTACGACTACCCGCAGATGTTCCTGGATGTTCCAGAGAAAGTGAGTTGCCTGATACTAGTGAAGTACATTATTTTATGGATGATATGTTAAACTGAAAGTGAATTGCCTACAACTGCGCTACTGTACCTGCATTCAGCAGTTGTTTCCCCTGCTGCATTCTTACTTTGTGTCAGACACCACCAGTAAATCTTTGAGAGGTGCATGTGGTTATGAAGAGTATGATTTTACTAATGTTTGTTCTACTTTTAATCAACAGAAACTCTGGCAACTGATCTACGTTAACGTGGCAGCTGCAACTGTGGTAAGTGGATCACAGATCTGTGTACTGTAGTTGTGTGGGGATGGGGGCAAGGCAAACTACAATGTGAAATTATGTGACTTGCACGTACATCCTATTCATTTATGCAGTGTTTTGTGTTTTGTTTGTTTAGTTTTTTTAACTCTTTGACGACGGAGCGCAATTTCTGACACACCATTTCCTATAGGAAATCGTGTGTCAGAAATTGCGCTCCGTCGTCAAAGAGTTAACTTTATCTCTCTGTTTTCTTTATGGCAATATGAGTACTTGTACATAGCAAATTCTTTGTTTTGATGTTTTGACAATTCTGAAATGCGCACCAATGTATGTAGGTCTGTGGTAAAAAGTTCGGTCAACCTTGAATTGACAAGAGGCTAATTGTGTACTGTGCAGATGACCCGAATGGTTTTACCGGAGATGGTGAAAAGGTGAGTGGGATGGTATTTGACAATAGAATATTACGCATGACCACACTGAAATGGTTGTCTAAGTGGCGTTTGACTTTCATCTTACCAACAGTATCATGGTACCATGGGTGGTGATCGTTGCCCTTGCAATCAACATGAATACACTTACAGTTAGGTATAAGTGTCTAAAGCTGTTGAATGCAGAAGAAAAAGAAGAAAAGAGGCAGTATAACACCTGACAATGTTGTGCCAATATTTGGCTTTGATGCCTTCCTCAAGACCATTCATTGCTCTGTGAATAAAACTTTTTGAATGCAATAGGGAAGATTGTCCACTTGAGTGTGTGTTTTCCAAAGTCCAGTTTCTGGGGTCGCATGAAGTTTAAGTTTTACTGTCCAATGCACACTGCTGTTCCTGTTGAATTTTGTTTTGATTGAGATTTTTCCTTGCTACTACAGTTAATATTTTAATTGACCATACTTTTCTGTTCTTATTTTGAATCAGTGATTGTCTCGTAGATCCATGATCTGCTGTCTTTCTATTACAGAAACAGAGGAGCTATAGTGAACGTTTCGTCCGGGTCGTGTGCTCAGATTACTCCACAGATGACAGTATATGCCGCAACTAAGGTATCACTATCTGCATGACTAATAGCTTTTACTTTTTTAATTCGCTTCACCTTCAACTTACTGCATACTGGACTTTGTGTGGAGAGTTTACTGGTGTCCAAGATAAAGATCGTCGTAAAATCATTGAAGAGAACATTGAAAAATGGTGATGTGAGTTGCTATTGCATTCCCACTTGTTGGACACACCCAACCCCCCTACACTTCATGCACCAGCTTTGGAAATTTATGCAGGTGGATGAGCCACAGATATTATTTTGCTGATGTTGTTTCTCTCTCTCTCTCTCTCTCTGAGTCTGAGTCTGAGTCTCTCTCTCTCATGATTTGAAAAAAAAAAAAAAAAAAAAAGCACTGAAATAAGCCAGTTTCAAGCACTTCAACCTGTACATATTTTGTACCCAACATTCCATGTTTCCGCACAAGTGTTTTCTCTGTTTCAGACATATCTTGATTACTTCTCCCGCGCTTTGGAGTTTGAGTATCGGGATAATGGGATTACGGTGCAGTGTCTGATGCCTTTCTACGTGGCCACCCGCATGACGCGATACAGCGAGACCCTGTCCAAGACCAGCTTCTTCATCCCTTCCGCAGCTACCTTCGCCCGCAGCGCTGTCAGGACTCTAGGATATTCGTCTCGCACTACTGGCTACTTCCCTCACACAATTCAGGTTGGATGATGCTTAACTTTTGCAGCTTCATAACTCTCCTCCTGATCCTGCCAAGTAATATTTCCGCCATCTGGCTTCCTACCATGGAAATTAACAGGTGCTGTAGTTCCTGGGCCTGGTTAATGCTGGGATATTTATGACAGGAAGCATGGAATTCGGCCCTGTCTCGAGGTCCCAAACCACACGGACCTCCATCGTATCATCTTACCATCATCCTCATCTCCATCATCATGCATAATAAAAAAAATGCCCCAGCATCCAAGCCCTCCGTGGATTCCACCCATTACCTGGGAGGAACACCACTGGAACTGGCAAAGAGGTGGGGCAAGTACTGTTTCCACCATCTGGCTTTCTTCCATGGAAATTAACTGACCATGAAATGGCATGGAGTAATATACTTGCATATTTAATAAGTAATTATCAATCTTGAGGCAGGAAAAAGCACTGCTGCTCAAGAGAATAAGATAAAACGGAAATTGGCGTAGGGGTTACGGGAACTGCTACGGATCCCGAGGTGCAGGTTCAAATCCCTGGTGGGCAGGAACTTCATGGGATTTACCAAATCAAGTCAGATTCACATGCAGACTTGTTTATGGTGCCTGTCTTGCTTTTGTGTACACACGTGCACAATGTCAAGTGTGCATGTTAAAATACCTGTTCCAAATGGAAGAGGTTGTGGAATGAAAACAAATACACATACATGCAGAAAACCAACACACACACACACACCTTCAGCCCCCCCCCCCCCCCCCCCCCCCCCCCCCCCCCCTGAAAAACAAAAAAAACAAAAACATAAATAAAAAATTTTTTAATGATAAGAAAAAAAATAAACCCTCTTCCAGCATGGGAATGTAGGTTGCAATAATTACCAATTAAACAAGACAAGATTTGGCTTGGGCACAGAGGATGAAAGGGGTGGTGGTGGTTAAGACAGATACCACTGAGGTAAAATGCTGGAAACGGTAAATGACAGTAGTATGCTGGTAGTGGTATGTTAGAGTCTGTGTCTTCCCTGTTGCTCGTTTTTGTTTGTATTTGAATTCTTTCCCTGTTGCTCTTTTTTTATTGTATTTGAATTCCTCTTTTTTTTTCCTTTTTTTTTTTTTTTTACAGCAATGGGTGTCTAACATCTGCCCAGAGTGGCTGTGGAAGAGGGCAGCCTCTCGTCTGAATGCAGCCCTGAGGGAGCAGGCCAAGAGGAGACTAGCGCGTAAACGTCACATGACACCTAGTGCCAGCGGCCAGTCACTGTCTTCAGAATGACCGGGGTACTGGTGTAGACGCCAAGCAGAGAACTGCCTTACTGACTCTAGTCTTGCCTCAGCTTTCTTGCCCAGAAGACGTGTAGAGGGCCGTGTCACCAGGTGTTCGTGTTCTGAGAGTGGAGCGTATCCTGACGAGAAAGGACTGATTGTGTTCTCTCTGCCTGTAGGTCGTCACATTCTACCAGATCTTGATGTCTTGCAGTACTGTGTCAGCTTAGCAAAGATTATCACCTACCTCTTGGAACTTGTTACTGTACGTTATACATGCTCTGCGAACTGTCTCCATGGCAAACTATCTCCATGGACACGTGCCGCACTTCCATCACAGGACCTCCTTCAAAGTTTAGCGGTTTGATCAGTCAGAAGCATTTCATAGGTGTAGGTGGCGAAACCTACGGTATGACTGCTGTCTGAGTCTGAGGCGCTCCACTAGTCTAGAGTAAAGCAAAGGATTGACCAGAATGTTCAAGATTCACATTAGGGGTGAGAGGTCACACAACATGCATGCAATTTTTTTTAGCGTGTCTACATGCATGTATGTATGTCTGTATCTGTCTGAATGGTCCAGTGTTCCTCTGTGAGGAGGAACCTTTGAAGGAATAAGCATATATATATATATATAACTACCGCTTATCAATTCAAAGTGCTTTTGTCACTGCAAGAGCACTTGAAAAAGAAACAGCACAAGACAGCGTAGTCTTCCCACCAGGGTAGAGGTCATCAAAACCAAGCAATACTGATTTCACTGAATTTCATATACATGTACCTTCACTGTTGCATACCCTCTGCATACACATGTACAGGTATGTAACTGTAACAGCTAACCTTTAACTATCAGGGGGAGCCGGGGTGGCCGAATGGTAGAGCGTTGGACTTCTAATGCTCGGGTCGTGAGTTCGTATCCCGGCTGGGGCCAAATATTTATGCTGGCTTTTTCATCGTTGCCCCGTCTTTGATATTACCCATATGTGGTGGAAAAGGGCGTTAAACCCCCAAACATCCATCCACCCTTTAACTATCAGGAGGAATGACAAGTGAACCATCCTTTTTTTTTTCATCTTTCAAATTTTGCCAATGTTTAGAACGAAGATGCAAGCTCTTCAAGATAATTAAACCTTTTTCTTCTTTTTTTCTTTTTTTGTGTGTTTGTTGTTGTTTTGAGACAGTGTTGCCTCTTTGCTCCCAATACTTTGCTTTGCTTTACCTTTTGATGATCATGAATAAGATTTTTTATTTGATTACAAAACAGGCAAGCTCTGATATAACTTGGTCATTTAGAGCCATCCTTGAGGTTGATTGAATGTGATAAATACGACAAGATTATTCAGATGCAAAATGTTCAAAATGCTGTTCCAGAACACAGTGACTATACATGTTACGTCCTGTGTTAGTGATGACAGACTGTAGCAGCCTTACACATACATTCTGAGCTTTCCATATTTTTCACTTCAGATCATTTTTTGTATTTTTGCTGCTTGGAGTTGGAGATTTATGGCTTTTGATACTATCTTTTGTTTGCCTTGAAGTTGCTCACTGTATTTACATAATTATGTATTGCAAAATAATTATTTCATTCTGATTATACTGCTTTGATTTCATTTCACAGTCACACACTTCCTCAGCATGTGTTGTGATTTGAAGGGCTTTCAGCAGATTTTGTTTCTTCCAAGTTCTTTGTGGGTCTCTTAGAGTTTGAAAGAGCATTCAGTACATTTTGTACATAAAGTGAACATGATTTTTAGTCCTACTACTAGAGGTGTGGCTGTCATTAGAAAAAACAATTAGCTGTTTGTATTTTTTTAAATTTTAAATCAGGACTAACCACACACCCTGAGTGTCGTTCCCATGGAATTTGTGAGTGTCACATGGCAAACCAGTGGGTCGGTTTTGTTCTTGCAAAACTCACCTTAGTCTTGGCAACCGTTACATTTTTTTTTTCTAGAGGATATTAATGAGATAGGAAGACCCAAACTGTACCTACCTGTACATATGCTGCTAGCATGGTTGCTGATTTACAAGGTAACGTATCACTAATCAGCGTAAGCTGGAATTACACAAGTATGAGCATACTTCCGTGGCGAACCCTTGAATACTCGTAGGAAGGAGCGTTTATTCTTTTTAAAATTTTATTTTACAGGCGGTGTTAATTGTGTGAGTGTACAGTTGTTTTACTTCCTTTGTCTTTGCATCTTGATGAGTTGTAGGAAATGACTGTGTGACAGTACAAGCGTAATTGTAAAGATATTATGTACCAGTTTGAAACAGAGCAGCACTTCCTTGTATGGCTGTGTATGTAGATCATGAATGAAATAATACAGTTATCTGAGGAGTCTTTTTTTGGTGGCTGCTGAAATAAAGGGAATGGTCATGGAGATATATGCCTTAAAATCAGTCTCTGGTGCTGTCAGTGTAAGTTGTCCCAGTCCCTTTCTTTCTTTGTCTGTCTGTCTGTCTTTCTCTGTGCTCCTCTGCCTCTCTCTCTGTGTCCTTCTCTCTTGTTCTCTCTTGCTTTCTTGGTGCTACCAGTGTTGTACTATGCTCTCTCTCTCTCCCTCTCTCTCTCTCTCTCTCTCTCTCGCTTTGTGTCTCAAGCGAGAGCTGCCCGACATTGTCTGCGTGACATATGAACAATATTGGGGTCATTGGTACATGCATTTGCGTCGTGCCCCAAATTTCCCTCATGAAAAGAGACTTCCAGCGACGTGGCCAAAGGCAGGCTGCAATGAGAGGAACAGGCCGTTGCATGATTGTACGTTACTGACGCTAAAACCTGTAGAACTGTGACAGTTGATTCTGTACACAGGTAGAGATCATTAGAGAAAAATAAGAACACCAACGAAAAATGGAAAACAAGAAAAAAGGGAAAACAACAACAAAAAAGGAAAAAAAACAACAAAACAGGGGGAAAAAGAAAAAAAAACAACAAACAAAAACAAAACAAAACACAAAAAACAACGCCCCCACCCCCCCCCCACCCCCCCAAAAAAAATAAATAAAAAGTGAATAAAAATTAAAGAATACGAAAAAGCGCGTGAAGCTGTTGCCGCGCCCGCGTACACAACCCTCCGCCTGTTTCTATCAACTGTCAGGGTCAGCAAAACATCGCTCGCCACCGTCCCCACCCCCACCCCCCACCCCTTCCGCTCCCACCCACCAACCCACTCCTCGCAACTCCCGCACTACCACAAATCACAGACAACAACTCTGAGAAAGGATACCGAAATGTTGAAATCAATATCATCCCAAGTGCAACAACGGCTCCTCCCCAAACAAAACGATTCTTGTCTGCATCCCACATGTTGTGTATGGCCGAATTTTGAGTGGTAGCGGGATGTGGAGGCATTGGATGTCCGTAGAGAAGAGGTCCCCCTTCCCTTCCCCCCCCCACCCCCACCCCCACCTCCTTCAGTCCCTCCGGTCCCCACCCGGCTCAAGTGCTGTAAGGCCGGTGTCACACGACTGTGTTTTCGGTCCGAACAAACAGCGAACATGGCGTTTTCCGTGTTTCTCGTGTGACATGCGACCCGGCACAGCAAGCCTTCGCCCTAATTTTTCCGGACCGTGTTCTGAGCCGTTTTTTCATGTTTGTTCAAAGAAAAAGAAAGAAAGAAAAACAAAAGTCTCACGTGTGTCCTGAAAGGAGGGCAATGCTTACGTCAGTTTGTTGCGTCGCTTGTTTTCACCTAAGGCTCATGACACTGCACACGGAAGAAGTTTTTGTTCAAACAAACACAGAAAACAGCTCAAAACATGTTCTGGGCCCGCATGATAAAGTCGGGGTTAGGGAGTTTAGCCCCGGGCTAGAGTCTATCCTCGAACTAAACTAGCTCTAGGGTTTTTTTTTTGTTTTGTTTTTCAGGAAGCGGGTCCATTCCAGCAAGGTGCCTATGCCGTTATAGAAGGATTTTTGTCTTTCTTTCTTCGCTTCCTTTTCTATTTAATTTTGTTTTGGGGTTACTTTTGTCCTAGTCTGGGTTAGGCCCGTAGCCGTGGGTTAAATTAACCTTGAATTACAACGCAAGCAGCCACATCACGTTTGAGCTAACAGCCGCCTCCCCCCCTCCCCCCAACTTCACCTCCTTACCCCCCACACTCCAAAGTCTTTATCTCAGTCAACTTCAAAAGGCCCCGTCCCCAGCAAACGCAACTTCCGGTAGACACTCGTAGACGTCGCGTGCATGGGGTGCACGTGCTGTAAACCTGTGCAGTGCGGACGACCATCAGGTAAAAAGGCCTGAGCAAACCATGGGTTAGAGAAGCGTTTATATCCTTTTACCAATCACGGCGCCGCTGTGTTTTTTGTTCTGTTTCCATATAATGCCGAGATGGCTTCAGAATGCATGCATGACATTCAGATTTCGAGTTACGCCCGAGTAGATCCCGTTTTGATTGCTCCATGATGTTTCTGTCCGCGTGTGTAGCCACTAACCCGCCGCCGGGTGTGGAAGTTTTTGTCGACAGGAAAAAAATGTCGGCTTCGCCTTTACTACGACTCAATATGGAGGTGGGTGGGAGAGTGGGTGGGTGGGTGTTTGAGCGTTTAACGTCCTTTAACACCACGCATGGGTGATATCAAAGACGGGGCAACGAGAAAAAGGCCAGCACAAGTATAGATGCTGTTCTAAGTCCGACGGTCCATGAGTTTGTTGGCTGAAAGTACAACCCTCGAATACCCCAAATATTTGGCCCCAGCCGGGATTCGATCTCACGACCCGAGCTATCGCTTGGCTCTTCCGGCTCCTTGAATATGGAGGTGATTTCTCCACGAGTCGGTTTACGTTGAGTTATCCGTCTGCAGCTATCGGGGTTTATTTATTTATTCATTTATTTGTTTATTTTTCCTATTTATTAAAGTGTGGGCTTCCTGAGTTGAAAAACATAGAGGAAAAAAAGGATATGTAATGGGTGGCGCTGCACCGTGGCGACGCGCTTCCCCCGGGGGAAGCAGCCCGAATTTCCCGCAAGGAATAATAAAGTAGTTTTTCGATTTAAAAAAAAAGGTTTCTTTTGCATGAGCAGGATTAATCGTTCATACATTTCTATTCTGCTCAGGTCGTGAGATCGAATCCCGGCGCGCTGGAAAAGGACGTTAAACCTGCGGACAAACACACATCCACCCCACATTTCCCCACCTCCCCCCCCCCCCCCCCCCAGCCCGGTCAACCCGACGGTCCATGAGTATGTTTGTTGGAAGTACTACCACCCTCGAATACTTCAAATATAATCACGGCTAAATTAGAAATCAAGACTCAACGTCGTAATAATTTGAACTTGCCTTTTAACAAAACAAAATCTGTGAATAGAAATATGTCATTTTCGTCGTCCTGTCCTTATTATCTGTAAAGTTTTTTTTTTTGTTTTTTTTTCTATCTCATGCTTTTTGAAGATTCACCCCCACGACGCCAAAACGACCATATGACCCAGTACAGTAAATACCAGATGCCGCTTATTGAAAGAAAACCGAGTAGGTGGTGGGAAGACCCCCACATGAAATAACACATTCTGCCCATGTTACGAAGTCAGTTGGGAGGGACTGACAGCATAACTTGTGACACCATTCCATTCTTGTGAGCCCAACTATTGACTCGACAGATGTCCGCGAGCCGTTTAGTGGACACACCCACGTGCTGCTGTGAGAACATGAAGCTAACTGTGGGATGGGCCTTGCTACTTGGCACCTAACGACCGTGCTGGTACGTCATCACTTCGTCCATGTAATGTAATGCTTTGTTCTTTGTCCTTGCACAAAAGACACAAGAGGGACTTGCCTGAATGGGAAGGGAGGAGGGGAGGGTGCGACAAATGACGGTATTGACATTTCGCCCCCCAGAATATCACAGCTAGAGAGAAAATAGAACCGCCAAGATGTCTTCTTTTTCCACGATAAATTCGTTGCATGCCTTTTTTATATTTTTTTAATGCTTCTGGTTTTCCCCGCATGATGTTTTTATTATTCAGTTCCCCTGCGGCTGTTCTCAGCCCCTTTTTTTTTGGGGGGGGGGGGGGGTCTATTCACTCTTACGTGTAACAGACTGTCTACCATAACAATTAAATGTTTGTGTTTTTTGATATTATTATTTGTACACATTTTTGTCCCATTACCGCAGTAAGTGAAATTCGGACCGCCCCCCCCCCCCCCCCCCCCCCCCGGGGGCAGCGCGTCACCGTAGTGCGGCGCCACCTTGTTTGTTTTCTTTTTTTCTTGCATGTTTGGTGTGTACTTGTGTTCCACGATGGAAACAGGTTATTTAACGTGCACACTTGATATCTATGTGTGTGTGTGTGTGTGTGTACACGAAGGGGAGACTGCACCGTAAATGGGTCTGCACTTGAATTCTGACTCGATTTGGTAAGGATAAATCCCTACCAAAATTCCTGCCGACCAGGGCAATCGAGCCTGTGGACTCAGTAACCACAGTGGAGACCTTAGCTACCACTGAGGCTGAATCGCCGTTGCCACGTTTTGTCTTTCCCTTTGTGACTTGTCTGACACTTTCCTCTTTGCCAAGCGTTTAATTTCACCCGTCAAAGGCTTCAGGTTCGACGCCAACCAACCAACCATACCTGCAGTCATGACGCACCGGAGCTGGGATGGCCGAATGGTAGAGCGTTCGACTTCTAAATGCTCGTATCCCGGCTGGGGCCAAATACTTGTGCTGGCTTTTTCATCGTTGCCCCGTCCTTGACATCACCCGTATGTGGTGGAAAAGGACGTTAAACCCCCAAACACCCACCCACCCACGCACCCCTGTTTTGGTTTTGGCCTTGTCTGCCCAAATCAGGCAAGATTAACGGTTCCTTCGCGGCTCCTATTGCAGCAAACACGAGAATAATCGAAGTTCAACACTCCACCTAAGTCAAATTTAAATCCCCTTTTTTTTAAAAGTGACGCCACTGGTGCACAATCCCAACTTACCTCGGCAGGAATTGAGTCAAGTTAAGTTCCAAACCAAACCATACAACCAAACCAATTAACCAACTTACCACACCTGCTATCGTGGTCAAAATCAACTCTAACCTACTCCCAGGCAAAGTCCGCAGGACCGACACACTGACACGAGTCAAGTGCTGGAAGTGGCTTCAGTCCAAGTGTGTTGAAGTGGACAGTCTTGGAGGCGATGTCCCAGTCAGGGCAGTGATGAGCCGCTGCTGACCCGTAACGGAAACTGGGGGGTCAAGATTGCGGAAGCCAGGGGTTGCCGTTAGGACTCGGAGGTCGCACATGATAGCTTGGCCGAGTTAGGCGTGGTTGTTGCGGCTATGCTGACCCATTTTAGTGTGGATCATTGTCAAGGGCAGGACTGACCACGTGCACAAAAACTG
This sequence comes from Batillaria attramentaria, assembly GCA_018292915.2. Classification (NCBI taxonomy): domain Eukaryota; kingdom Metazoa; phylum Mollusca; class Gastropoda; family Batillariidae; genus Batillaria; species Batillaria attramentaria. The sequence continues at coordinate 421,930 of JACVVK020000462.1, read as the reverse complement.
CAATGGACACTGTCGGTATTTTCTTGAGAAAATTTTTTTTCTGTCATTTCATCTTGGTACGCCCCTTGTGTTTGGCAGTGGCCAAGTCACAGAGCTCCAAATCGTCTGTAGCTCTCAAGGGACACTGCAACAAATGAACTGCCACAAACAAAAATACGCAAAACCTGCTGAGAAATACCTCTGAAAATACCAGTATTCGGTTTGAAGGGAAGCAGGCACAGACTTCGCTAATCTAACGGAAGTTTCAGCCAAACGGAAAGTCGTCTGCTAACTGTTTCTAGAGACAAGGCTTGGAGTGACTGAGATATACAGTTATGTAAAAAAAAAAAAAAAAAAAAAAAAGGACTGGGGTTTGGGTTGAGGACTCTAGATCGCTTGCAATTCAGCGAAACAGATTCAATGTGATGTATGAGAAGGAATCTGCGGTGCTTTGTGGTCGGAGACAGTGCACCACAGGGGCATTTAGTGACCAATTTCAACTTTATTTTCGATTCCTTCTTCAATTCCTGGACGTATTAATCCCGTTTGTATGGAACTTTTGCTCAATTTACTTAATGTTAGCAACGGCAAGTTTTAAAATTGGTATGAACGCGCCTGTAACTTCTACCGTTGTGAAATAAAGATTCTTGTTCTTGTTGTTGTTCTTCGTTCTTGTTCTATGGCAATTACGAGTTTTGTTGCATGCTGAACGTTTGATGCCGTTTGGGATATGGAAATCTGTCCTGGACAAAAGCAGAAAATAATGCGACGTTTAATCAGCTTCAGTGTCACTTAACGCCCTTATGACTCCTGTGTTCCTCAGTCCCCGCAAGGCCAGTTAAGGGCCACTCAGTGTTAGCCTTCCTTACATGAAGTGCGGCAAAAACTGGACCAGTCGTCAAAGAGGCTCAGTCCTACACGGACAATATATTTAGCACAGTCTGCACAGAGATTGCTGGTTGCTGTCGGTGTCTCTCAACCACAGAATCAGTACCTTCTCTTCTGACCAGATTGCAGAGCGGTAGGGTGGTTACTGACTCTGTAGAGGCTGGCTGGTTGGGTGTTTTTGGGGTCGTCTTCCACCACTTTGGAGTGATATCAGAGACGGGGTAAAGAGGGCAAAAGCAAGCAAAATATTTTGACTTCAGCCCTGGATTCAAACTAGCGGCGCGGAGAGGAAGCGAAATAATAAATGATGATATCTGAGCAATGTATAGGCGCTTTATCCAATTTCTTGAATTAGCTCAAGGCGCCGCGAGCTGAACCCAACACGCACGCTCACGTGATTCACACGCATTCTCTCACACACTGGACATAAACATAATCACGTCGTGCGAAGGGTCAGCTCACCTACTTACGTTTCAGAATTTAGAATTGTATTTTGTTTTCAAATTTTGTGGACTAAACATTAGTACAGGAGGGAAGGTGGGGGGGGGGGGGGGGGGGGGGCGGAGTACCCGGAATTAACGGTGCCACGTACGAGAAGGAAAAAATTCTTCGGTCTCCGAGTGGAACTCGAACCTGACCTACCGCATTGCTGACGAAGCCACTTAACCACTCGACCACCGACCGCCCCCTGAGTAGGGTCTAGTAACTGACTCTGAGGAGGCAGAATCAGTGGCTGACGGTTGGAACAGCTCAGCCTTTTTGTCCGCTGTGCTGCCGGCAGCTGCAAAGTCTTGAACTCCTGTGGGAGTAACAAAGATTGCACCGACTCATACTGTTGCCCGTTTCTTCAAGGGAAATTGGGTCTGTACATAGTGACTGCAACTCACTGACGCAACAGCTGCAGTATTTGTACGAATCACGGTCTGGAAATTGTGAGAGTTGCTCACTTCAACAGCAGTGTTGTTCACCCTTTTCAGATCCCAAAATTTAAACATGAGAAGGTATGGTCCCAATCATTCCACTGATTCTTTCAACAGTCTCTTTGCAGTCTTCAAACCAGTCAGTCTTGAAATCTGTCATTCTGTCCAGTGACGGTCCGTCGCGAATGACCCCTCAACCGTACTTTCAGTCCTGCAGGACCAGAACCAAAAGTCTGACACTCAGTGCAACGGCTACTCACTGGCTGTTTCATATTCCTACACTAGTAAGTCACCTTAGGCTTGTTAGAAAGTCTGAGCGAAATACGGACGTAACTTGCTGGACAGAAAACTGCTCGTTTGCTTCAAAATCTGCGACCAGACTTTGGACCGCTACCTGCTTCAGTCCCTGCCATTCAGTCTGGAATGGACCGAGTCTTACGTCTGTCTGCAAGCCGCCCGAGGGAGGGTGGAAGAGGGGGGCGGAGAGAAGGGGGGAGAACCGGCCGGAGTTCATAACGCGCACGTGGGCAAGGAAACGTGTTTTCTTGTCTTGTAGTAGCATGTACGTCTAGTCCACAGTCTACAGCTCCGCCTGTTCCTAGGGCACCGGCAGTTTGCAGTGTGAATCAGAATTTCGGCATCTCCCGTTTCCATTTAATTGCTTTGTTGTCAGTGAGAAAAGCAATGTGGATTGGCCTGCTTGAGTTCGACAACTGAGGAAGCGGGTCGCCAAGATCGCAGCCAAGAGCATTGTAATTTTATTAATGCAAAATTTGCACAAAACGGCATCGTGAACAAAATGCCATCGAGAGACACTGGTGAAAGTTCAAAAACAAAATCACCTCATCGATGCGTATGTCTGAAGCATTTTTTCTCATCAAGTTAAAATCGCATCTCCAGTTTTGCTGATTGGAAGACAGGGTACTTTATCGAGTAGTCACTATTTTCACTGGGAGAGTGATATTTGTGCGTCGAAGTGTTGTTGAGATGCCCTGATGGGAATATCTGATGATATCACATCATGAAGGATACACGGCGCTGGATTTTGTGGTTGCTGGTATCACTCTGTGAGGTAAGATCTTGTTTGTTTTCCACCTTTCCTATGTTTCTTTATCTCTTCTTTTGATTGTTTATTTGTTTATCTTTCTGTTGGGGAGCCGGGGTGGTCGAATGGTAGAGCGTTGGACTTCTAATGCTCGGGTCGTGAGTTCGTATCCCGACTGGGGCCAAATATTTGTGCTGGCTTTTTCATCGTTGCCCCGTCTTCGATATCACTCGTATGTGGTGGGAAAAGGACGTTAAACCCCCAAACACCTCCACCCACCCTTATCTTTCTGTTTCTTTTTGCCTGTCTTTCTCCTTTTGATTTTTTTTTTATACTTGACAGGTACGTCTTTGTCTCAGTTTTGTCCGTTGTGTGCACGGATGTCCAAAACACGTCTTGAAGTTCAATGTTCATTTGTTGTAACTCTTTTGTTTTTGCAATATTCACAACTCTCCCTTAACCATAGGCCTTGCCAAGATTTATCCCTCTTGTGCCTGTGACATACGCGAAATGTGAAATTTGAAATTGTTATGTGTATGTGAAGTATTCGGCTGAGTGGGAAGGGTTAGTTAGTTAGTTAGTTAGTTAGGGCTTAACGCCGCGCAAGCAACAAGGACTATTTCGCGGCTATCTGAGTGGGAAGGGAGTGAAATTTAGGGGTTTTTTGTTTGTTTGGTTTTTGGAAATCAGGTTTTTATTAAAAAAAAACAAAACAAAGTACATCTATTTTTTTCATTATTTCATTCTGTTTATGTTATATTTAGAGTCCGCTAGAAGTGTACACGTTTGCCGTGTCCGCGGACAACCTTCTTGTTCTTCTTTTCTCAATGAAACCCCCCCACCCATCCCCCACCCCCTCCCACAAACACACACCCTTCCGTCCCCCGACCCCCCCTACCCCCCCCCCCCCCCCACACACACACACCCATCCCCACCCCACCCCAAACCCGATCCTCCCACCGCTTTTCTTTTTTCTCCTTTTTCTCCTTTTTCTCCTTGTCTCCTTTTTATACACGTTCTCATGCTTGTTCTTCAAAAGGCCAGTTAGGGACTGGGTGTCGACAGAAGAAGGGATCATAGTTCACATAACGACAACAGGTCCAGGGAAGGAGTGTACAGGTCTGCCCTCGGGCTCTGTGTTGGCATTTGGGCAAAAACCTCTTGTACTTGCAGTTGTAGCACCTAACACATTGCAATGCTCCTGTTAAGGATCCGTTTATCAAGGGGGGGAGTGGTCGTTGTGATGCCGGCCTCGGGGCGCTGTTGTGTCTCAGAGAAAAAGACGGTTTTGTCTTTGTGTCACCTGTTCATAGGCTTCCCTTCGCCCTTCGTGGGAGCCGGGACCGACAGCCGAGCTGGTAGAACGTTGGACTTTCCAGTGCTCGGGTCGTGAGTTCGAATCCCGGCTCCGTAACCAAAACTTTGTGTTGGCTTTTTTCCTCGTTGCTGTGTCTTACAAGGTGGGAAAGGACGGTAAAATCTGCAGCCAACCAAGCAGCCACCATCCCCCCTCCTCCCCCCCCCCCAAAGCTGATGAAGCTTGAGAACTGTAGACGGATGTGTGTGTGTGGGGGGGGGGGGGAGATAATTGTGCTTTT
>JACVVK020000462.1:400000-412500 GCA_018292915.2 Batillaria attramentaria | reverse complement strand
GAGAGAGAGAGAGGGAGAGAGAGAGAGAGAGAGAGAGAGAGAGTGTGTGTGTGTGTGTGTGTGTGTGTGTGTGTGTGTGTGTGTGTGTGTGTGTGTGTGTGTGTGTGTTAATTGTAGTAAGTGGAATTCCCATTTTTTTCCCTCATTCCATTGAACTGCACTGAGTTCTGCTACACCGGTATCTGTGAAAAGTTCCTCGTAATATGTGCCACTTGCGACGCCATTCAGTGCACCCACCACCACAGTGCAGACCCCCCCCCCCCCCCCACCTCCCTCTCCTACCAGACGGTTCTCCGTAAAATTGCAAGATGAGGTGAGTGCGGTTCGTGTCAAGCTGTCCCCATTCTAGAGTATTTCTCCGTATTTTCCGTTTCCCGTCTCGCGTTCCTCGTGACATTTCGCGAAAATCAGTCAGGTCCTGTGTCCCCTGGACCTTAGTTTCCTATAGTTGGGATCTCTCAATATGTTTGCTTTTTTTGTTTTGTTTATGGTGGTGTTTGGAAACACATGTCGGCAGCCCGCATGCATACGTTTTGACAGGGGGCCGAGTTTTCCCTAGCGTAAGTCTCTTGATATTGTGATTCTGAGGGAGGATAAGCAGCGGTATTTTTTTTCAGAAAGACGCTTTGGGGTTTTTCTTATTGTTCGATTTTATTTATTTGTTTATTGTTTTTTTGTTTGTTTTCGTTTTTGTTTTTTTGTTTTTTTTTTTGTTGTTGTTTGTTTTTTTGTTTTTTGTTTTTTTGTTTTTTTTTTTTTTTTTTTTGGGGGGGGGAGGGAGAGGGTGTTTTTGTTTGTTCAGTATTTGTTTGTTTGTTTATGGGGGATGGTGGTGGCGGTGGTGGTGATTTGTTTTTATTTGTTGTTTTAGTTTATTTGTTTGTCCCTAAGCCATGTCAGTGCTGTGTCTGTCTGTGTGTCTGTCTGTGTGTGTCAGTGTCTCTCTGTCTTCCTGCCTGCCTGTCTGTGTCTGTGCGTTGTCTGCAGACTCTTCGGGTTATCCGCTTTCCTTTTCTCCACTGTCACCCTTATTTCCGTTTACAGCGGAAGCTGCGGTAAGGAAAGTGTTCTCTCTCTCTCTCTCTCTTTCTCTCTCTCTCTCTAAACAACACTGGGATTTGTTAGTTCCCAAATGCTCGGATCGTGAGTTCGATTCTCCACCTGATGCTAGATACTATGTGCTGGCCTTTTCCTCGTTGCCCCGTCTTTGATATCATACATACGTGGAGGAAAACCTGAAGACGTTAAAATCTTAAGCGCACACCCACCCAGGGATGTCCGTCTGTGAGTCATGTGCCTGTCATTGCGTCCGTCTGTAGACCCATTACATGTATCACCGCAAGATTTCTTGTTAATCCCCCACTCAGTGAACCAGGAACTTATTTCACGCGGTGCCTGTGTCTCTGTGTGTGCGTAACGCCATTTGGGACTTTCTGTCGCTCGACTGTTTCTCATTGTTGATGTTAGACCGTTCCTCTACAATACAGGGGGCGGGGAACTGAAGCTTTTAGCCCCAGGCTCCTCCGTCTTTGCCGTAACTTCTTTCCGTCTTCGGTTTGTATTGAGTGGATATGGTTTCAGTCTGATCAGTCATCCTTTGTCCACGTGACATGGTCTTCCATATAAGATGGTGTCACATTCTGCAGAAGGTAGAAGTGGGTTTTTACTCTGTCGATCCTGCGGTGACCTGCCTAACTCCAGTCCAGCGGAGGGCTCACTAGTGCGTCTTAGCTTTCGGCAGAAGTTAAGGCCCGTCAGGGGTTCACTTGAGTTTACTAGACTCTCCCGCCTCAGTCTACACCGGCGGACCACCTCCCCCTCGTCTTTACCCACCACCCTTGGACCATGGCAATTAGTTCCAGTATACAGATGGGCTGCAAAAATTCACATAACTTGAATTCAGACCTGACTGTGTGATTATCTTCTTGTTCTGTCGGCTTCCGAGTCTGCAACCACTGAGTCCAGCCAGCATGTACTGACAACCATAGAAACTGCATAAAGAGCGAAATTTAGAACGACCACCGTCGAATTGCGTTGCGTTTCGAGCGTAAATGGTCAGACTTTTGATGGTTTACCAACGCCGGAAGGACTTGAAATGACAGAGTTTAAGTTATGATAATACTATTCTCATTTCTTATCAGTAACTATTTCGTCACAGTCAAGCTCCGCCCGCAAAACGTGACCGAAGTGAATCACTGACTCGAAACAAAAAACAAAACAAAAAGTTGTTCCTTCTAAAAGTTCACAGCAATGTCTTCGTCTGAATACTTGCCTGAGAAGGAAAAAGTGCGACCACCCTGCACTCGCTGACATTTTCCTCCCTCCCGTCTGGCCGCCATCTTGTTCAGGGCGACACCTGGCCAGCACGCCGCCGGCGCAAAAACGTGACCAGCTCGTGCGGCGACCACCATTACTGAGCTCCCCATGACTTACCACATTCACCTGTCATTTCTTGCTGGCGATCTACGTCAGTAGTACATTGTGTGGTAGGGTGTTTCGCAACCTAGGCATGGCTTCCATCAGAGTAATCTGTAGGTAATGTTCCTTTTCCGGCTCGGAGAAGCCAATGTTTGCTTCAGTGAAACTTTAGAAAGGTGTGGACTTTTGCCTTGCTGAGTTACTACATACTGCTAACTGCGAAGAACGTTGTTGCCAGCAGTCTGGAAGTTTGGTTTTAGTAAGTTGCGCTTCTTTGTGGAAGTTGCTGCGACCGACACTGACTGACACCGTGCTTTCATTCATTGTAGTGTCGTTCTTGTACTTTGCCGGTGCTTTGTTTTTGATTGCGCCGAGTAACATGTAGTGGTAACACCTTCGATTAAACACACACACACACACACACACACACACACTCGGGCGCGTCAAGTGACTGACATGACGTAATCAGTCATTTCTCTATCATCGCTTGTTGCCACACCTGCGGCTGAAGTTTCCGTCGATAAAGACCTTGAAGAAACTGACACGACAGTCCCGATTAAACCCTCTCTCCCGCCTCTTTGGGTCAGATTCAAAATTTTTAAAAAATCACTGAATGACCTTTAGTTCACAGAGAGAGACAGAGACAGAGTCGACACAGAGAGAGAGAGAGAGAGAGAGAGAGAGAGAGAGAGAGAGAGAGAGAGAGAGAATTGAATTATTTTATTTGATGTACCATTGGACCCATGCAAAGGTTGCTGTGTATCAGCGAACCTACATGCACACGGCAAGGTAAAATAATCATAGTGGCAATATAATCACAGTGGCATATGCACACGTCCATCGATCAGTATTGCAAAAAAAAAGAAAGAAAAAAAAGACATAATTAACTAAGAATTTTATCTCTACGTTTAAGCGCCTTATACAAGTAAGTTGCAAAACGAGAGAGAGAGAGAGAGAAACGAAATGAAACGAAACGAGAGAGAGAGAGAGAGGCCGGCGGTCCACAAAATCCTCCTTTCCATCGGCACAACGTGTGCTTTATTTCCTGCATACGTCAATCCATATACAGCACCTGCAAGCCATAAACAGCCGACCCACGTGTACAAGTGTACGATCCCGCCTCCAATTCATAATCGCCGTCTGCATTCTGCCACAAGTTGTATCCATTTACCACAATCCACCCCAATTCAACACGCACATCCTCTCATAATTTCTTGTCTGTCTGTACTAACAGCAGCAACCATCAGAGGCAGAATGTAGGTTAGACATCTACATGCCACATGGAGAAAACCATCCAGGGACATGTAGATGAAAGAGGGAAGACATGCGTTGCCCTACCATCCATGAATGACTAGCTGAGAAGAAAAATAGCAGATCGCCGGTCGGGATTTGAAAAGCTGGAAGAGATGATCACAGAATGATAGCTGCTTGGTCTTTCACCGCCATTTCTTAGACGGAGGAGCATGAAAGGAAGAAAGCTCATTGGATACTGCTGTCTGTTTTGTACAGGGTTAGGTGGTACAAATGCTGAGAATGTACTTCTTTTTTTAATTCAACGTCGTCCTGATTATCCACGCACAGCGACCATAGTATGGATGGTAATACCAAAGACCGTAGATAATATCTACGGTCTTTGGTAATACTTTTAGATTGCGATGGTAGTCACTAGTGTGTGTGTGTGTGTGTGTGTGTGTGTGTGTGTGTGTGTGTGTGTGTGTGGTGTGTCCGCTCGCACGGAAAATATATAAAACTGACATTATACAACTAGTTCACACAAATTCACAACTTCAAAAGCCTTTTCCAGCACCGGCTGGCAGAAATGATAGTTGTCACATTGTCCACGTGGCTCACACACACACAGACACACAGGCACGCACACACGGACACACAAACGCCGCTGCACCTCCACTGTTTCTGCTCCTACCTGGAAGCCATTAGCATCAGCGACACCTACCGGCGGTAATCGCTTTCCTACTGGAGGTAAGTATACTGCAAAGGGAGACCAACCAGGTTGCATGAACCCAAACGAGGCGGAGGAAATGCATGATGAAAGTTTCCCCCAGAACTTTCATTTGCATTTTCAAAGAAAGAAGGGAGTGTTAGCGGGAGTGTTGGCGGGAGTGCCTGACCGATATGGCTGCCATTATCAGGCTTTTTGTGGCTGGATTTTCCCTTATGCGTTATGCTGGAATGGAAGACATTATAACATGGGTTGTGGTGCCGGAAGTCTGGTGCAAACATGTGAATAGAAATCGGTTTGCAAGCGCAGGCGTTTGGCGTGCCGTGACACCTCTCACAATACACATACGCTGCAAAAGCCAGCCTGCAGAATCCACGAATATGTCAGTCATAACCCATTAGTATTAAGTTGAGTAATATGACTGTGTAGGTTCAGTGTTGCTGTTGTTGGTATACTCGGACTAGGGCATCTCCTTGCATGAGAGGATTGCGTCTGTGACTGTCTGTTAATTCTGAAAGCAGTTCTAGCGTATCCCCCTCGCTCTCCCTTTCTGTCTCTCTCCCTTTCTGTCTCTCTCCCTTTCTGTCTGTCTGTCTGTCTGTCTGTCTGTCTGTCTGTCTCTCTCTCTCTCAAGCCAGTACTGGTTCCTTTACATTGTGAATATATTTGCTGTAAAAGCGCTTAGTATTCCTGTTTGGTTTACCTAGTTCTAATTGAATTGTAATTTGTATCTACTCTTTTTTGTACTCGGGAGTTCGATAAATTAGCACGAAGGTGCAGCGTCTCCTCACGGCTGCATGTCCTAGGTTTATACTGCCTCGTAGACCAGTTTGCATCATTTGTCCAACGTTGCATTTGTGTTTTGCCGGTTTCAAGTAGTGCAGGCACACTTAGCCGCGAATTAGTCTTCGTGGCTTGCGCGGCTTTACGCCCTAAAAACTCACTCACTCACTCGCTCCTTCACCTTGTGAAAGTGATGTGCTGCTAAAATGCGTTAGTAGTCACGTAAGAATCATGTCTGTGCCACGTCCATCAGTACACCCGCATACGCTGCACAGAATTCAGCTCTCATATGCAAAACGAGTAACCAGCAAAATTAATCCAGCGACCAGATTTCCGCGTTCCGTCTGGTTCTTGTGTGTGTGTGTGTGTGCGTGCGTGCGTGCGTGCGTGCGTGCGTGCGTGCGTGCGTGCGTGCGTGCGTGCGTGCGTGCGTGCGTGCGTGTGTTAATGGATTTGCTGTGATAGATGTGATATTTGCAAATTAATTACTTTTTTGTAAAGGTCTTGCACATGCCAAACCAATGTTGTGTTGTTTTTATTGGCTTAGAATTTTAATGTTTCATTCTTATTTTGTTTCGAGATGTGAGCCCAAAGACGACTTTCCATTTTATACCTGTTATTCAATGGACAATAAAGTATTTAAATTTGAAGCACCCTGAGTTACAAATCCGGTCAAGACGAGGGAGAGAGAGGGCGCTCAATAGGAAAAAACCCAACTGACTCCCTGATTGGCTCTGCTCTTTGGTGCAACTTGCAACCGAATACGCGATTGGTGCAGCTAATTTCAATCTTATTTTCAGGTCTTCCGCCATGTCCGAGGCAGCGGCGTGGTGGAGACACGCTTCATTGACTTCGAGAACAAGGAGGGCCGACGGTTCGATGGTCAGTGCTGCGACGAGAGTGGGGGGTGGGGGTGGTTCTCGTCCAGTAGCGATGACTGCAGCACCCCATGTGACCACAGCTTCAACATCTGCCTGGGAAACATCACCGAGTAAGTTACGAGACAGTTTAGATCCTGGATTCATGACTAGAGTCGGTATTCAGACTAAGAAAGGCAGCCGAAACATCTTCTTTTTTTGCCTGCCTCAACACTTCGTGAACGTCTTGAGTGTTCCTCCCAGTGCTAGGGTGGAATCCAGGGAGAGCTGCGAGAACTTGGGTAATTCATATTGTGAATGAGGATGAAGGGAAGGATGCTGCTATGGAGGTCCGCTTTGGGCATTACGTTGTGTGCTTTCACCACTTCTCAGTCCTTAGCGCGTGTCGTATTTTTATATGGTCATCGTGAAAAAGAAAGAAACAAACAAACACAGCTTCTCTCTTTTTCCTTTTTCTTTCATTATGGCCACACGGAAACTAAGCCAAGAATCCATAAGCAGTTTTCGGCCCGCCTTGAATAATGACTCAAGTGTGATTTCTATTTTTTTTTATAATTATATAATCCAATTCTGTTGCAGATCAAGCAGCATGGCGTCATGCGAGTTTGGCAAGACAAGATCAAAACCTGTAGGTGAAAACCGCATCGTCTTTAACGGTAACATCGGCGACCTGCCCAACCCGCTCAAGTTCCGCTTCAACACCTGGCCCGTGAGTGTCCATATATGTTTGCTTCAAGTTTCAATCCCCTCCCTTCTAATGAATAAATATTGCTTAAGGAAGAAAGGCAGGCGGACATCCTCTGATGAACGGCCGGAGAGGTGGGGGGGGGGGGGGGGAGGATCACGTGTATCCCACTTTGAAGCAAACTGGGATTAAACCCACGGTTCTCGTTAGGCAAACCCTGAAACTGCTCGTTTCCGTCAGAGGTGACACGGTATGCGGAGGTAAACAACTGTATTCTTAATACAGCAACAACGTTACCCACTAGACCACTGCTTACCGTGTGTTGTTTGTCGTGGCCAGGGCGTTGTGAAGCTGAAGGTGGATGTGCTGGATGACGATGAGGACGAGGGAGGCTATGACTTCGTGGACCACTACGAGTACCAGTACAGCACGGACCGCATGACCAGGGAACTGGACGCTCCGACCAAAACACTGCAGCTGTCAGGGTCCAGGTCACGGTAAGCCACTGTAAATCACTTATTTCACACGGTGGATGGCAGACCTTACGGTAAGTCTTAATGTCATGTATTAGGACCTCGCGATGAAACATTGACTATTTTTTTATTCACCGTGAAGCTGTAGAGGGGAGCCGGGATAGCCGAATGGTAGAGCGTTGGACTCTCAATGCAACGGGTCGTGAGTTCGAGCCCCGACGGGGGCCAAATATTTGTACCGGCCTTTTTCTCGTTGCCCCCTCCTTACATGGTGGAAAAGAACGTTAAACTCCCAAACACCCACCCACCCTACCCCACCCTCACCCGCAGCGGTGGAGTCTTTGGCAACCTACCAGGGAGTAAGTCCAAGTAAGTCAGCGTACATCACTAATTTCAAACGGCGGAAATCTCTGTATTAGGGCCAAGCGTTGAAACATTATTTTAATTCATTGTGAAGCTATAGAGCCTTGGGCAACCTATCAGGGTCCAGGTCAATGTTGGACCTTCAGGTGAAATCTCCGTATTAGGGTCTCGTGATTAAACATGACTATTTGTATTCGTCTTGAAGCTGCAGAATAGAGCCTTGGGCGTCCTCGTGTTCAGCAACGACAAACATGTATGATTTTCGGACGTACAGACGCCACAAACACACACACACGCACACGCACACGCACGCACACACACACACACACACACACACACACACACACACACACACACACACACACACACACACACTGTAGGTTACTTCTGTGGTACCAGTTTGTTTATCCAACTACATCGTATCCAGATATGTATGTCACTACTGTCGTATTATGTACTTGTATTGTAAACCATGTTGTTATGTCTTCCTTTGTGTGCCCGATAGATGTGAAAAACTGAAAAAGAGAAATTTTAAAAAAGTACCCCTGTGTCACTTATCTCCGGAAAAAGAGGTCCACTTCTTCCTGCACCTCCTCTAAGTTATTAGCTTGTGGCCTTTAAGACATTTGTGGTTGTGTTTGTGATGTTTGTACGTCTGGGCTGAAAATTTATGTGGGGTACGCGAAAACAAGGCTAATGTCGCTGTGTACTGTTTTGAGATAGGCCACCAAAGAGGCCACCGGGACCATGGTCTGACCCCTGTCCCTCCCAGCTTCAAAGAATTATACCTAAACAACTTTCACACATTCAACTATTCCGTATGTAAACCCCAAACACCCACCCACATTTAACTATTCTGATTATTTTAAAATCTGGAATGACTTCGTTTGAATGTTTCTACAAAACGAAAAATAAAATGATATTTTGACAGTTTGGTCATGGTTTTGCGTGCTCTTCCCTGACTACCTACGTTTCAGATCTTTGTAAATTGTGTTTGATTTTTACTCTGTCAGGGTCAACGTGGAACTGAAGGTGTTTTGTGACGTGAACTATTATGGCTCGGACTGCACGATCTATTGTGAACCGTCTGATGACGACACAGGCCACAACACGTGCGACCCGCTCACTGGGCAACGGGTCTGTCGCTTTGGTGAGTATAATTATGTGTATCAGTTTACCCGCACTAGAAGCTTAGACACTTTACCTCACGTGACTTAACACTTTAATGTATGGTTCTCTTCACGTCAGTCCACTCCACTTTGCTTCACTTCACTTCAGTGTACTTTATACTTTACTATTCTTTAGTGCTCACTTCATTTAACTTTACTTCACTTAGTTTTACTTTATACTGTGTGTACTAATTACCCGCACTAGAAGCTTAGAAACTTTACTTTACTTTACTTTACTTTACTTTACTTTCCTTTACTTTACTTTGCTACGCACTTTAATTGATATTTCACTGCATTTCACTTTGCTTACTCCATACTTTAATAATATTCACTCTTCACTTCACTTTACATTTACTTTAATTTCGATTTCACTTTACACCAGTCAGCTCACTTCACTTTACTTTAGATGATTTACTTTATTGCTCACTTCACTTTATTTTATACTTTACACTTATTTTACTTTATTGCTCACTTCATTTCACTTCATTTCCCCTTAATTCACTTTACTGTACTTTATACTTGACACTTACTTTACTTTATTGCTCGCTTCATTTCACCACGTGGTGGAAAAGGACGTTTAACTTCCAAACACCCACCCACCCACTCTCACTTCATTTCACTTCATTTTTCTTTAATTCACTTTACTTTATTTCATACTTTACTTTACTGGTGCGGTTGCGCTCAAGTAACTCTTCTACCCACCAGTGTTCAATGGTGTACCTACAACTTCACTTCGTATTTTCTGTACCACAGGCTGGTCTGGGGACGACTGTCTGACCAACATTGACGACTGTATCGGACACCGTTGCTACGACGGTGCCACCTGTATAGATGGACTGGGCTTCTACACGTGTGTCTGTCCTCCCGGCCGAACAGGTAAACGATACGACAATTTCTCTTTTATTTTAATCCGCAGAACTTTCTCCAGTTTCATGGACTGACAGTATAGTCCCGTCATACAAGGCTTCTCAGTGACTGCAGCCAGCTGCACCTAAGTGTTCAGTTCGGCTGAAAATACTAAACGGTTGAGTAAGCTACAGCTTCTACGAATAGGTGTCTGTGGATTTACAGATTAGCAAACTATCAAAAGTCTCAACACACGCTTAGAGGACAACAGACAAAAGGGCGTGTGTGTGTGTGTGTGTGTGCGTGCGTGCGTGCGTGCGTGCGTGCGTGCGTGCGTGCGTGCGTGCGTGCGTGTGTGTGTGTGTGTGTGTGTGTGTGTGTGTGTGTGTGTGTGTGTGTGTGAACTTTTTTTTTCAGGGGGGGGGGGGGGGGGGGGGGAAGAGGTTCTCTTGTCCTGTGTATGAGCCGTTTGAGATTCCAATTTTTTTTTTTTTTTTTTTTAGTAACGCCCTGGCAGTCTTGTTTTTTTTGTTTTGTTTTTTTTTTACTTTAGACCGACTCCTTTGACAAAAACCACAAACAAGTGATACCTGCTCGAAGAAATTGCACATAAGAAGTTCGCACACAAGGCTTCGCAGAAACTCAAAGACCATCAATGCATCAACTGACCATTGAATGTTCTCCTGTGTCCGCAGGCCTTGTGTGTAACGCTGAGATCAACGAGTGTGCCAGCTTCCCGTGTCAGAACGGTGGCACGTGCTTTGACCTGAGGGACGGTTTCACGTGCACGTGCACCGCGGAATGGACCGGACACATCTGCGACACGCCAGTTCTGGAGTGTACACCCGGCTTTTGTCTGAACGGGGTAACTGCCGTTTTTGTAGTTTTGTATTTATATCTTATTTATTTATTTTGTTTTCTCTTGTTTTGTTTGTTTGTTGTTTTTGTTTTCTGTTTTGTTTTGTTTATGGTTTTTGTTTATGGTTTTTGTTTTAGTTTTGTTTTAGTTTTTGTTTTTGGGGGTTTTTTTTGTCCTTTTTTTTTGGGGGGGGGGGGGGTGTTTTTGTTGTTGTTGTTGCTTTTGTTTTTTGTTTGTGTTTTTTGGTTGTTTTTTTTTTTTTTGGGGGGGGGGGGGGGAGGGAGAGGGGCGTCAAAGCGGTGCAGCGCCGCCAACCTACCTAGTCTGAATTTTGCTGGGGCACGTAAGCCGGATGGCCCGCGACAAAATCAGCGAAAATCAGCCAGAAAGACGGATACGGGTACACGTATTACTGATCACAACTCGATCTCGAGTCGATCCCCCACTCTTTCGGGGGGGGGGGGGGGGGGTCCTTCCGAGACTATTTCGGTTGTTGTTGTTGTTGTTTTGTTTTTGTACCAATGCCGTTTACTCACCCCCGCACTCAATCAGTTATATTTTGTTTTATTTTCTTTGTTGTTGCTGATCGTTCTTGTGTTGCAGTTTGGTGGTCAGTTGTGACTTAATCAGTCTTAGTGGTACTGTATCTGTAATTGGTTTATAGTTCATCTTTCATTTTTCTTTCCAGTTTACTTTAACTACTTTAAACTTCCAGTTTACTTTCCACTACCATCGTTATCTGTAGATCTCGCGTTAAGTCTGTTTCTTTTATCGACAAAACCGACGATTAACTTTTTTCAGGGTTCATGTTACGAACGTGGCGGAACTGCTGTATGCGCATGCCCACTCGGGTGGACGGGACTGCAGTGCGAGGAAGTAGGTCAGCAGAAAGGCTGTAGCAGCGCCCCCTGTCTGAATGGCGCTTCCTGCACCGACCTCCCTCTCGGTGACTATCGGTGCACGTGCAGTCCGGGATTTACAGGTTGGTCTTTTTTTGTTTGTTTTGTTTTAAACTACTTTATTGTCCATTTCGGGACATTCGGGCTGCTTCCCCCGAGGGAAGCGCGTCCCCGCGGTACAGCGCCACCCAATACCTTTTTTTTTTTTTAACAACTTTGCTGGGGGAGCAAAGCCCGATAACCCGGAGAGAAACCCCCGATGAGCAGCCCGGCAGCCAGGAAAAACCGGTATCACATATCACAAGCTCGACCTGGGCTCGAACCCACGCTTCATCGCCATGACATTGGGGACGGCCGTTCAGTAGCGCAGCGGCTAAATCCGACGCGCTACCTATTAGACCACCGCGGCTCACCGCTTATTTGGTGCATTTCACTTCAGTCTGGTGTACCTTTTGCTACGAAATTTACCTGTTGTACAAGACAAACAAAGAAACAAACAAAAAGGATATATTGTTCCTGAGATCAATTCATTAATTTTCAAATTGATTTCGCTCAACTGACTAAGCTGCTATTGGCCCTGTATGCCGAGGTATACCGACACAGCATTAGTGACGAACTACAAACGAGGTTTTCAACTGTGTACCAGGGCCGACGTGCGCGGTTGACGTGGACGAATGCAGCAGCGACCCCTGTGAAAATGGCGGCACATGTACCGACCTGGTGAACGACTACAGCTGCGCGTGCAGGGAGGGGTTTACAGGTAGGTTCACTCTCGTGGGTGAGGATGCGTAGTCAGTTGGTTGGTTGGTTGGTCGGTTGGTGGGATTGGGGTGGAGGTGGGGGTGGTCAGTGGCTTTTATGTACCATAAATGAAGGGGCAACGAGAGGACAACGACAGCATCATTTGCTGGTCTCCTTCAGAAAAGAAAAAGAGGGGGGGGGGGGTGGAAGAGGAAAAATCAGGTGGTCGCGGGGGTGTGAGTGAGGTTTGAACGTCCTTTTCCTACACGAAAGGGTGCTGTAACACACGAAAGAAAATAGAGAGAGAGAGAGAGAGAGAGAGAGAGAGAAAAAAAAAAAAAAGAAGGAGAAAGTAGAATTAACCACAAAGTAGTGAACTCGCAACCTGAGCATGGACAGTCTTCTTAACATATAATTGAAATACAG
>JACVVK020000462.1:315000-397500 GCA_018292915.2 Batillaria attramentaria | reverse complement strand
TACATAAACTAATAAGATTTGTTTCTTAAATTTAACAAGGACGATCTATCAGGGGTCTCTGTGGGGAACAGTGGAAGAAACGACTTTAATTACACAACTAATGCATACTAACAATCTGTCAATTTAACTTTACTTTTTCCAATTCACTCTTGTACTAACGCCATTACTGACGCCCGTACTAACATTTACAGGCGTCAACTGTGAGCTGGAAGAGGACCCATGCGAAAACAACCCCTGTGAAAATGGCGGTACTTGCGTCCCTGACCTTGCTTCCTTCACCTGCGCATGCGCAAAGGGATTTTCCGGGCCAACGTGCACTTTCGTGGAGCCAGCGGTACCTGAAACCACGACAGAGCTTTGGGATCCATGCAAACGTAACCCGTGTAACAACGGAGGCACCTGTGTACCCCAAGGGCGAGAGGCCAGGTGTGAATGCGCTGAAGGATTTTCGGGACCCCTCTGCGACATCGAGGAACCCAGGGTCACCGAAACTACCACAGAGGCTTGGGATCCGTGCAAACGTAACCCATGTAACAACGGCGGCACATGTATCCCTGTCGGACGCGAAGCTAGATGTGAATGTCCGGAAGGGTTTTCGGGACCCGACTGCGACATCGAGGAACCCAGGGTCACCGAAACTACCACAGAGGCTTGGGATCCGTGCAAACGTACCCCATGTAACAACGGCGGCACATGTATCCCTGTCGGACGCGAAGCTAGATGTGAATGTCCGGAAGGGTTTTCGGGACCCGTCTGCGACATCGAGGAACCCAGGGTCACCGAGACTACCACAGAGGCTTGGGATCCGTGCAAACGTAACCCATGTAACAACGGCGGCACATGTATCCCTGTCGGACGCGAAGCTAGATGTGAATGTCCGGAAGGGTTTTCGGGACCCCTCTGCGACATCGAGGAACCCAGGGTCACCGAGACTACCACAGAGGCTTGGGATCCGTGCAAACGTACCCCATGTAACAACGGCGGCACATGTATCCCTGTCGGACGCGAAGCTAGATGTGAATGCCCGGAAGGGTTTTCGGGACCCCTCTGCGACATCGAGGAACCCAGGGTCACCGAGACTACCACAGAGGCTTGGGATCCGTGTAAGCGTAACCCATGTAACAACGGCGGCACATGTATCCCTGTCGGACGCGAAGCTAGATGTGAATGTCCGGAAGGGTTTTCGGGACCCGACTGCGACATCGAGGAACCCAGGGTCACCGAGACTACCACAGAGGCTTGGGACCCGTGCAAACGTAACCCATGTAACAACGGCGGCACATGTATCCCTGTCGGACGCGAAGCTAGATGTGAATGTCCGGAAGGGTTTTCGGGACCCCTCTGCGACATCGAGGAACCCAGGGTCACCGAGACTACCACAGAGGCTTGGGATCCGTGCAAACGTAACCCGTGTAACAACGCAGGTACCTGCATACCTCTGGGACGAGAGGCCACGTGTGCATGCGCTGAAGGATTTTCAGGGCCCCTCTGCGACATCGAGGAACCCAAAGCAACGGAGACAACGACAGAGGCATGGGACCCTTGTAAGGATAACCCGTGTAACAACGGAGGTACATGTGTCCCAGCTGGACGCGAAGCTACTTGTGAATGCCCTGACGGATTTTCGGGTCCACTCTGCGATACAGAAGACGACCCTTGCGACTCTAACCCTTGCTGGAATGAAGGGACGTGCGTGTCCGAAGGCCTCGACTACACGTGCGAGTGCTTGGAAGGGTTTTCAGGACCGCTGTGTGACGTCATGGAGGAAGATCTCGTGAACCCGTGCGATCCAAATCCTTGCTGGAACGAAGGAGTCTGTGAGCCGGTTTTTGGAGAGGAGTTCAGGTGCAAATGTCGGGAAGGATTCACTGGGCCGCTGTGCAAAGCCACAGACCCGGACACGGTAACACCTTGCAAACCAAACCCATGCTGGAACGAAGGAGCGTGCGTCCCTGTTTCTGGCGAAGAGTTTCGATGCGAATGTCTGGAGGGTTTCTCCGGACCGCTTTGCAAGACTATAGACCCGAAGCCTGTTAACCCCTGTGATCCCAACCCCTGTCAGAACGGAGGAACATGCGTACGCGACGGACAGAAATTTGGATGTGTCTGTGCCGAAAATTTCAAAGGATTTTTGTGCGACCAAGCACCCGCTAGCACGCCTCAAACGACGACAGCTTCAATAGAAACTTCGACGCCGACACCTGAAGTAACAACGGAGTTACCATCTACTTCACCTTCCACACTCAAACCAGTAACATCGCCAGAGCTCACAACTGAAATCTCTGCTGTACCTGACAATGCCACGGACATTACCACACCCAAATCTGTCACCCCTTGTGACCCCAACCCTTGCCAAAATGGCGGGACTTGCATACCTGATGGGAAGTCCTTTGGTTGCATTTGTCCCGCGGCCTTCAAAGGGTCCTTGTGCGAAGCTGAACTTGAAACGGTAAGCGTAGAAACAACGTCACTCGGACCCACTGACCCGTGTGATCCCAATCCGTGTCAGAACGGCGGAACTTGTATCCCTGATGGACAGAGGTTTGGGTGTGTGTGTGCAGAGAACTTTAAAGGGTTTCTGTGTGATGAAGCGCCTGAAGATACAACTCAAACAACACCCGTTACTGCAGAAGAATCAACGCGGCCGGAAAAGGTGTCAAACGAAACTTCGCCAGCATTAGTTTCAGAGCCAACTTCCGGTCCTCAGTCGACAGAAACACCCCAAATTTTAACAAACGCCACTGCTGCACCTGCTACCACAGACAGAAAGGACAAACCTTCCACTTTTGCTGTGGAGCAAACGAGCGAAATTTCATCAGGTGACTTCACAGAAACACCAAGCAGTGATCTATCAACATCACCTTTCACGTCTACAGATAGACAGTTCACCACGCAGATGACAGAAGAAATTCCAACAAACACAACCACAGAGCCAGTGCCAAGAAATCCATGTGACCCCAACCCATGTCAAAATGGTGGAACATGTATACCTGATGGAAATAAATTTGGATGTATCTGCCCAGAGGACGTCGAAGGCTTTTTGTGCGAAAGAGGACCCACTGATTCTACAACAAGAGAAGGACCCACCGCCATTGCTATGGAAGAGACCAGCGAAATTTCATCAAAATTCACGGAAACAGAAAATGAAAACATTTCAACACCTGTAATCACAGCAACAGACGCACAGTTTACCACGCAATCGACAGAAGAAATTCCAACAAACACAACTACAGAACCAGTACCTACCGATACATGTGACCCCAACCCATGCCAAAACGGTGGAACCTGCATACCGGACGGAAAACAGTTTGGGTGTATTTGTCCAGATCCTTTCAAAGGCTTTTCATGCGAAAGAGGACCGACTGATACTACATCAAAGGAAGGACCCACCACCACTGCTATGGAACAGACGCGCGATATTTCATCAGGCGAATTCACAGAAACAGAAAGTGACGCCTCGACCCCTGTTGTGATGTCTACGGATGTACAGTTAACAACACAGTCGCCAGATGAAATTCCAACAGACACAACTACAGACTCAGTACCGTCAAATCCCTGTGACCCCAACACATGTCAGAACGGCGGAACCTGCATACCTGATGGAAAGCAATTTGGTTGTATCTGTCCAGGCAGATTCAAAGGATTTTTGTGTGAAGTTGGGCCTGCCACTTCTACTGCTACAGAAGCCGTCACTGAAATGACATCGGGTGACTTCACAGAAACAGCGAGTGGTGATGTAACATCTCCTGTGACAAGTGTTGATGAACAGTTCACCGCGCAATCGACCGAAGAACTTGAAATTCCAGCAAACACTACCGCAGAACCTGAACCAACAGGTCCATGTGACCCCAACCAATGTCAAAACGGTGGTACATGCATACCGGATGGACAGAAATTTGGATGTATCTGTCCAGAGAACTTCAAAGGATTTTTATGCGAACTAGGACCGCCCCCTACTGCTACTACAACAGACAGTGAAATTTCATCAGGTGACGTCACAGAAAGTGACGATGTTTCAACACCCTCTGTGATGATTACAGACGACAATGCCACTGCTTTGACAACTGAAGCACTTGATATCCCGGTAAACACTACCAGGGAACTGGAACCAACAAACACTACTACAGCACCGGAACCAACACTTACTGGTCCATGTGATCCTAACCCCTGTCAAAACGGTGGAACGTGCATTCCTGACGGACAGAAATTTGGATGTATCTGTCCAGACAGTTTCAAAGGATTTTTGTGCGACGTTGGGCGTACTACTCCTACCTCTACAGAAACCCTCATTGAAATGACATCGGGTGACTTCACAGAAACAGCTAGTGGTGATGTCGTAACATCTCCTGTGACGAGTGTAGATGAACAATTCACCAGGCAATCGACTGAAGAACTTGAACTTCCAACAAACACTACCACATCACCGGAACCAACAAGTCCATGTGACCCCAACCCTTGCCAAAACGGTGGTACATGCATACCTGATGGACAGAAATTTGGATGTATCTGTCCAGAGAACTTCACAGGATTCTTGTGTGAGTTAGGGCCTCCGGATACTGCCAGTACAACAGACAGTGAAATTTCATCAGGTGACTTCACAGAAAGAGTAGATGTTTCAACACCCTCTGTGACAGTTACAGATGACAATGTCACTGATTTTACAACTGAAACACTCGATTTTCTGACAAACACTAGTGTAGAACTGGAAGCAACAAACGCTACCACAGCACCGGAACCAACAGGTCCATGTGATCCCAACCCGTGTCAAAACGGTGGAACGTGCATTCCGGATGGAAAGAAATTTGGATGTATCTGCCCAGACAGTCTCAAAGGATTTTTATGCGAACTAGGACCGCCCCCTACTGCTACTACAACAGACAGTGAAATTTCATCAGGTGACGTCACAGAAAGTGACGATGTTTCAATATCCTCTGTGACAATTACAGACGACAATGTCACTGCTTTGACAACTGAAGCACTTGATATCCCGGTAAACACTACCAAGAAACTGGAACCAACAAACACTACTACAGCACCGAAACCAACTGGTCCATGTGATCCCAACCCCTGTCAAAACGGTGGAACGTGCATTCCTGATGGACAGAAATTTGGATGTATCTGTCCAGACAGTTTCAAAGGATTTTTGTGCGACGTTGGGCCTACCACTCCTACTGCTACAGAACCCCTCACTGAAATGACATCGGGTGACTTCACAGAAACAGCAAGTGGTGATGTAACATCTCCTGCTGGGCCTGCCACTTCTACTGCTACAGACCGCGTCACTGAAATGACATCGGGTGACTTCACAGAACCAGCAAGTGGTGATGTAACATCTCCTGTGACGAGTGTTGATGAACAGGTCACCACGCAATCGACTGAAGAACTTGAAATTCAAGCAAACACTACCACAGAACCTGAACCAGCAAGTCCATGTAACCCCAACCCATGTCTAAACGGTGGAACATGCATACCGGATGGACAGAAATTTGGATGTATCTGTCCAGAGAACTTCAAAGGATTTTTGTGCGAGTTAGGGCCTCCGGATAATGCCAGTACAACAGACAGTGAAATTTCATCAGGTGACTTCACAGAAAGTGTTGATGTTTCAACGCCCTCTGTGACACTTACAGACGACAATGTCACTGCTTTGGCAACTGAAGCACTTGATATTCCAGTAAATACTACTAGAGAACTGGAACCACAAAACACTACTACAGCACCGGAACCAACCGGTCCATGTGATCCCAACCCGTGTCAAAACGGTGGAACGTGCATACCTGATGGAAAGCAATTTGGATGTATCTGTCCAGACAGTTTCAAAGGATTTTTGTGCGACGTTGGTCCTACCAGTCCCACTGCTACAGAAACCGTCACTGATATTACATCGGGTGACTTCACAGACACAACGCAGCAACCCAAAGAAGACAAAGACGAAAAAGAGACCTGTGAACCAAACCCTTGCCAGAACGACGGCCTGTGCGTGGAGATTGGAGAGGGTATCATGTGTTTGTGTGACGAGGGCTACGACGGTCTACGGTGCGAGATAAACGTGGACGAATGCGGTTCAAATCCCTGCTTGAACGGTGGCACCTGTCTCGACGCCCGCAGTGACTACGACTGCCTTTGTGCTGAAGGATTTACAGGTGAGGGTTTTCAGCTTCTTTCGTCCAGCACTGGCCATGACCAGTGCTTCGTTCTGTACCCTAGGCGGTAAGACTTATTACTGCTATGCATCTCACACATCACAGTTTTTGCGCCTAACACACTTGTCAAACTCTGTTCTTTCTCAGCGTATAATGGTCATTCTTGCTTGTTTGACTTTTAACCCTACTACTCACTCATTCGCTCGTTTTGTTTCTGTTTCCATCTTACAACACAAACTCCTTTCCGTCTACCCATTTGGGAAGCCGGGATAGCCGAATGGTAGAGAGTTGGACTTTCAATGCTGGCGTCGTGAGATCGAATCCCGGCTGGGGCCAAATATTTGTGCTGGCCTTTTCCTCGTTGTTCCGTCTTTAATATCACCCACGCACTGTGGAAAAAGCCATTAAACTCACAAACACACACACACCGCACCATGTATACCCATTTAAGTATAGTAACAGCGGTTTTGCACTGCTTATGTTTTGCATAGCTCTTTATTTCATCGACGAGCCTGAAAAATACAGGCACAGAAGCTTGACTGCTGTTTTACACGTGTGGTCACGTTGAACACAATTAAACCATCGAAAATGTAAGCCATGGCAAACAACGATAGCAAATGAAATCACCTAGCTAGCTTTCTTGCTGAAAGACGAATCTAGGGCCTTTAACGCGTATACATGTCCCCTTTGCCACTTTTCTCGACTCAGAGTCGCACTTTGTATGATACAAGCTCTTAGTGTAAGACTAATAACGACCTAAAAATCATGGGTAGCTGATGACATTCTCAGATATGTTACCAACTGAGTGTGAATGGTAAACAGTAAACATTTTAGTTGTTAATACACCTTGAGTTGAACAGCTCATGCTTTTGAAAATAATAATAGTAATAATAATAATAATGAGTATTGTATAGGCGCTTTACCCAATTTCATGAATCGGTTCAAACCCAACACGCACGCTCACGTGAATCACACGCATTCTCTCACACACTGGACATAAAAACACGTGGTGCGAAGGGTCAGCTCAGATATTTAAATTTCGGAATTTAGAATTGCATTTATTTTCAAATTTGGTGGGCCGAACATTTCCAAAGCAGAGGGGGAGGAAGCCGGAGTACCCGGAGAGAACCCCCGACGATCGGCCCGAATGAACGGTGCCACATACGAGAAGGAAAAGTGGGACTCGAACCCTTGATCTCTCGCATTGGTGACAAGTCTCTTAATCACAAGTCTCTTACCATTTGGTGAAGAAAAAACAAATAATTACAATGCCTATATAACCGTTTAAAGTGGAAAGACAGCTAGTCTGCGGAAAAAAAAGTATAGAGAGAATGAACCAATTATCATTGTTTAAGAGTGCATAGTCCCTTTTGTCCAAAATAAGCAGAGAAAAAAATGTCTATTTTTCCTCAAATCTGAACAAATTAAATGATTAAAAAATTGTTACCTTTGCAGGTAAACGATGCGAATTACCTGTAACATCACCATCGTCGTTGGGAACGTCGCAAGTGACAGGTGAGATTCGGTCCACTACACCTCCAACTATCATTCGAACTTTGTCTGCCCTTGACAAAACAATCAGTCAAACAACACAATCTAGCATCGGTGGTGACGTCACTGCATTCTTGACTGACGTTACACAGGAAACGGACGTCACACCCGAGCCGTGGGATCCCTGTAAACGTAACCCATGTAACAACGGAGGCACATGTATACCTGTTGGGCGAGAGGCTCGGTGTGAATGCTCGGAAGGCTTTTCAGGACCACTGTGTGATATTAAAGAGCCTGTTGATGTCAGCGTCACTGAAACCACTTCATCAACCGACGTCATGGACACGTCAAGTGGTGACGTATCTACACCTTTCAATGACGTTACGCAGGAAACGGACGTCACACCCGAGCCGTGGGACCCCTGTAAACGTAACCCATGTAACAACGGAGGCACATGTATACCTGTTGGGCGAGAGGCTCGGTGTGAATGCTCGGAAGGCTTTTCAGGACCACTGTGTGATATTGAAGAGCCTGTTGATGCCAACGTAACTGAAACCACTTCATCAACCGACGTCATGGACACGTCAAGTGGTGACGTATCTACACTTTTCACTGACGTTACACAGGAAACGGACGTCACACCCGAGCCGTGGGATCCCTGTAAACGTAACCCATGTAACAACGGAGGCACATGTATACCTGTTGGGCGAGAGGCTCGGTGTGAATGCTCGGAAGGCTTTTCAGGACCACTGTGTGATATTGAAGAGCCTGTTGATACCAACGTCACTGAAACCACTTCATCAACCGACGTCATAGACACGTCAAGTGGTGACGTTTCTACACTTTTCACTGACGTTACACAGGAAACGGACGTCACACCCGAGCCGTGGGATCCCTGTAAACGTAATCCATGTTACAATGGAGGCACATGTATACCTGTTGGGCGAGAGGCTCGGTGTGAATGCTCGAAAGGCTTTTCAGGACCACTGTGTGATATTGAAGAACCTGTTGATGCCAACGTCACTGAAACTACTTCATCAACCGACGTCATGGACACGTCAAGTGGTGACGTATCTACACTTTTCACTGACGTTACACAGGAAACGGACGTCAAACCCGAGCCGTGGGATCCCTGTAAACGTAACCCATGTAACAACGGAGGCACATGTATACCTGTTGGACGAGAGGCTCGGTGTGAATGTTCGGAAGGCTTTTCAGGACCACTGTGTGATATTGAAGAGCCTGTTGATACCAACGACACTGAAACCACTTCATCAACCGACGTCATGGACACGTCAAGTGGTGATGTCTCCACACCCTTGACTGACGTTACACAGGAAACAGACATCACAGCCGAGCCGTGGGATCCCTGTAAACGTAACCCATGTAACAACGGAGGCACATGTATACCTTTTGGGCGAGAGGCTCGGTGTGAATGCTCGGAAGGCTTTTCAGGACCACTGTGTGATATTGATGAGTCTGTTGATGCCAACGTCACTGAAACCACTTCATCAGCCGACGTCATGGACACGTCAAGTGGTGACGTATCTACACTTTTCACTGACGTTACACAGGAAACGGACGTCACACCAGAGCCGTGGGATCCCTGTAAACGTAACCCATGTAACAACGGAGGCACATGTATACCTGTCGGGCGAGAGGCTCGGTGTGAATGCTCGGAAGGCTTTTCAGGACCACTGTGTGATATTGAAGAGCCTCTTGATACCAACGTCACTGAAATCACTTCATCAGCCGACGTCATAGACACGTCAAGTGGTGACGTATCTACACTTTTCACTGACGTTACACAGGAAACGGACGTCACACCCGAGCCGTGGGATCCCTGTAAACGTAACCCATGTAACAACGGAGGCACATGTATACCTGTTGGGCGAGAGGCTCGGTGTGAATGCTCGGAAGGCTTTTCAGGACCACTGTGTGATATTGAAGAGCCTGTTGATACCAACGTCACTGAAACCACTTCATCAACCGACGTCATGGACACGTCAAGTGGTGATGTCTCCACACACTTGACTGACGTTACGCAGGATACGGAAAGCACACCCGAGCCGTGGGATCCCTGTAAACGTAACCCATGTAACAACGGAGGCACATGTATACCTGTCGGGCGAGAGGCTCGGTGTGAATGCTTGGAAGGCTTTTCAGGACCACTGTGTGATATTGAAGAGCCTGTTGATGCCAACGTCACTGAAACTACTTCATCAACCGACGTCATGGACACGTCAAGTGGTGACGTATCTACACTTTTCACTGACGTTACACAGGAAACGGACGTCACACCCGAGCCGTGGGATCCCTGTAAACGTAACCCATGTAACAACGGAGGCACATGTATACCTGTTGGGCGAGAGGCTCGGTGTGAATGCTCGGAAGGCTTTTCAGGACCACTGTGTGATATTGAAGAACCTGTTGATGCCAACGTCACTGAAACTACTTCATCAACGGACGTCATGGACACGACAAATGGTGACGTATCTACACTTTTCACTGACGTTACACAGGAAACGGACGTCAAACCCGAGCCGTGGGATCCCTGTAAACGTAACCCATGTAACAACGGAGGCACATGTATACCTGTCGGGCGAGAGGCTCGGTGTGAATGCTCGGAAGGCTTTTCAGGGCCACTGTGTGATATTGAAGAGCCTGTTGATACCAACGTCACTGAAACCACTTCATCAACCGACGTCATGGACACATCAAGTGGTGATGTCTCCACACACTTGACTGACGTTACGCAGGATACGGACAGCACAACCGAGCCGTGGGATCCCTGTAAACGTAACCCATGTAACAACGGAGGCACATGTATACCTGTTGGGCGAGAGGCTCGGTGTGAATGCTCGGAAGGCTTTTCAGGACCACTGTGTGATATTGAAGAGCCTGTTGATGCCAACGTAACTGAAACCACTTCATCAACCGACGTCATGGACACGTCAAGTGGTGACGTATCTACACTTTTCACTGACGTTACACAGGAAACGGACGTCACACCCGAGCCGTGGGATCCCTGTAAACGTAACCCATGTAACAACGGAGGCACATGTATACCTGTTGGGCGAGAGGCTCGGTGTGAATGCTCGGAAGGCTTTTCAGGACCACTGTGTGATATTGAAGAGCCTGTTGATGCCAACGTAACTGAAACCACTTCATCAACCGATGTCATGGACACGTCAAGTGGTGACGTATCTACACTTTTCACTGACGTTACACAGGAAACGGACGTCACACCCGAGCCGTGGGATCCCTGTAAACGTAACCCATGTAACAACGGAGGCACATGTATACCTGATGGGCGAGAGGCTCAGTGTGAATGCTCGGAAGGCTTTTCAGGACCACTGTGTGATATTGAAGAGCCTGTTGATGTGAACGTCACTGAAACTACTTCATCAACCGACGTCATGGACACGTCAAGTGGTGATGTCTCCACACCCTTGACTGAAGTTACGCAGGAAACGGACGTCACACCCGAGCCGTGGGATCCCTGTAAACGCAACCCATGTAACAACGGAGGCACATGTATACCTGTTGGGCGAGAGGCTCGGTGTGAATGCTCGGAAGGCTTTTCAGGACCACTGTGTGATATTGAAGAGCCTGTTGATACCAACGTCACTGAAACCACTTCATCAACCGACGTCATGGACACATCAAGTGGTGATGTCTCCACACACTTGACTGACGTTACGCAGGATACGGAAAGCACACCCGAGCCGTGGGATCCCTGTAAACGTAACCCATGTAACAACGGAGGCACATGTATACCTGTTGGGCGAGAGGTTCGGTGTGAATGCTTGGAAGGCTTTTCAGGACCACTGTGTGATATTGAAGAGCCTGTTGATGCCAACGTCACTGAAACTACTTCATCAACCGACGTCATGGACACGTCAAGTGGTGACGTATCTACACTTTTCACTGACGTTACACAGGAAACGGACGGCACACCCGAGCCGTGGGATCCCTGTAAACGTAACCCATGTAACAACGGAGGCACATGTATACCTGTTGGGCGAGAGGCTCGGTGTGAATGCTCGGAAGGCTTTTCAGGACCACTGTGTGATATTGAAGAGCCTGTTGATACCAACGTCACTGAAACAACTTCATCAACCGACGTCATGGACACGTCAAGTGGTGACGTACCTACACCGTTGACTGAGGTTACACAGGATACGGACAGCACACCCGAACCCAGGGATCCCTGTAAACGTAACCCATGTAACAACGGAGGCACATGTATACCTGATGGGCGAGAGGCTCAGTGTGAATGCTCGGAAGGCTTTTCAGGACTACTGTGTGATATTGAAGAGCCTGTTGATGCCAACGTCACTGAAACTACTTCATCAACCGACGTCATGGACACGTCAAGTGGTGACGTATCTACACTTTTCACTGACGTTACACAGGAAACGGACGTCACACCCGAGCCGTGGGATCCCTGTAAACGTAACCCATGTAACAACGGAGGCACATGTGTACCTGTCGGGCGAGATGCTCGGTGTGAATGCTCGGAAGGCTTTTCAGGGCCACTGTGTGATATTGAAGAGTCTCTTGATACCAACGTCACTGAAACTACTTCATCAACCGACGTCATGGACACGTCAAGTGGTGATGTCTCCACACCCTTGACTGACGTTACGCAGGATGCGGACAGCACACCCGAGCCGTGGGATCCCTGTAAACGTAACCCATGTAACAACGGAGGGACATGTATACCTGTTGGGCGAGAGGCTCGGTGTGAATGCTCGGAAGGCTTTTCAGGACCACTGTGTGATATTGAAGAGCCTGTTGATGCCAACGTCACTGAAACTACTTCATCAACCGACGTAATGGACACGTCAAGTGGTGACGTATCTACACGTTTCACTGACGTTACACAGGAAACGGACGTCACACCCGAGCCGTGGGATCCCTGTAAACGTAACCCATGTAACAACGGAGGCACATGTATACCTGATGGGCGAGAGGCTCGGTGTGAATGCTCGGAAGGCTTTTCAGGACTACTGTGTGATATTGAAGAGCCTGTTGATGCCAACGTCACTGAAACTACTTCATCAACGGACGTCATGGACACGACAAATGGTGACGTATCTACACTTTTCACTGACGTTACACAGGAAACGGACGTCACACCCGAGCCGTGGGATCCCTGTAAACGTAACCCATGTAACAACGGAGGCACATGTGTACCTGTCGGGCGAGATGCTCGGTGTGAATGCTCGGAAGGCTTTTCAGGGCCACTGTGTGATATTGAAGAGTCTCTTGATACCAACGTCACTGAAACTACTTCATCAACCGACGTCATGGACACGTCAAGTGGTGATGTCTCCACACCCTTGACTGACGTTACGCAGGATGCGGACAGCACACCCGAGCCGTGGGATCCCTGTAAACGTAACCCATGTAACAACGGAGGCACATGTATACCTGTTGGGCGAGAGGCTCGGTGTGAATGCTCGGAAGGCTTTTCAGGACCACTGTGTGATATTGAAGAGCCTGTTGATGCCAACGTAACTGAAACCACTTCATCAACCCACGTCATGGACACGTCAAGTGGTGACGTATCTACACTTTTCACTGACGTTACACAGGAAACGGACGTCACACCCGAGCCGTGGGATCCCTGTAAACGTAACCCATGTAACAACGGAGGCACATGTATACCTGTTGGGCGAGAGGCTCGGTGTGAATGCTCGGAAGGCTTTTCAGGACCACTGTGTGATATTGAAGAGCCTGTTGATGCCAACGTAACTGAAACCACTTCATCAACCGACGTCATGGACACGTCAAGTGGTGACGTATCTACACTTTTCACTGACGTTACACAGGAAACGGACGTCACACCCGAGCCGTGGGATCCCTGTAAACGTAACCCATGTAACAACGGAGGCACATGTATACCTGATGGGCGAGAGGCTCAGTGTGAATGCTCGGAAGGCTTTTCAGGACCACTGTGTGATATTGAAGAGCCTGTTGATGCCAACGTCACTGAAACCACTTCATCAACCGACGTCATGGACACATCAAGTGGTGATGTCTCCACCCCCTTGACTGAAGTTACGCAGGAAACGGACGTCAAAACCGAGCCGTGGGATCCCTGTAAACGTAACCCATGTAACAACGGAGGCACATGTATACCTGTTGGGCGAGAGGCTCGGTGTGAATGCTCGGAAGGCTTTTCAGGACCACTGTGTGATATTGAAGAGCCTGTTGATACCAACGTCACTGAAACCACTTCATCAACCGACGTCATGGACACGTCAAGTGGTGATGTCTCCACACACTTGACTGACGTTACGCAGGATACGGACGTCACACCCGAGCCGTGGGATCCCTGTAAACGTAACCCATGTAACAACGGAGGCACATGTATACCTGTCGGGCGAGAGGCTCGGTGTGAATGCTCGGAAGGCTTTTCAGGACCACTGTGTGATATTGAAGAGCCTGTTGATGCCAACGTCACTGAAACTACTTCATCAACGGACGTCATGGACACGTCAAGTGGTGACGTATCTACACTTTTCACTGACGTTACACAGGAAACGGACGTCACACCCAAGCCGTGGGATCCCTGTAAACGTAACCCATGTAACAACGGAGGCACATGTATACCTGTTGGGCGAGAGGCTCGGTGTGAATGCTCGGAAGGCTTTTCAGGACCACTGTGTGATATTGAAGAGCCTGTTGATACCAACGTCACTGAAACCACTTCATCAACCGACGTCATGGACACGTCAAGTGGTGACGTACCTACACCGTTGACTGAGGTTACACAGGATACGGACAGCACACCCGAACCCAGGGATCCCTGTAAACGTAACCCATGTAACAACGGAGGCACATGTATACCTGATGGGCGAGAGGCTCAGTGTGAATGCTCGGAAGGCTTTTCAGGACCACTGTGTGATATTGAAGAGCCTGTTGATGCCAACGTCACTGAAACTACTTCATCAACCGACGTAATGGACACGTCAAGTGGTGACGTATCTACACGTTTCACTGACGTTACACAGGAAACGGACGTCACACCCGAGCCGTGGGATCCCTGTAAACGTAACCCATGTAACAACGGAGGCACATGTATACCTGATGGGCGAGAGGCTCGGTGTGAATGCTCGGAAGGCTTTTCAGGACCACTGTGTGATATTGAAGAGCCTGTTGATGCCAACGTCACTGAAACTACTTCATCAACCGACGTCATGGACACGTCAAGTGGTGACGTTTCTATTCCTTCCACTGACGTTACACAGAAAACGGATGTCACACCCGAGCCGTGGGATCCCTGTAAACGTAACCCATGTAACAACGGAGGCACATGTATACCTGTTGGGCGAGAGGCTCGGTGTGAATGCTCGGAAGGCTTTTCAGGACCACTGTGTGATATTGAAGAACCTGTTGATGCCAACGTAACTGAAACCACTTCATCAACCGACGTCATGGACACGTCAAGTGGTGACGTATCTACACTTTTCACTGACGTTACACAGGAAACGGACGTCACACCCGAGCCGTGGGATCCCTGTAAACGTAACCCATGTAACAACGGAGGCACATGTATACCTGTTGGGCGAGAGGCTCGGTGTGAATGCTCGGAAGGCTTTTCAGGACCACTGTGTGATATTGAAGAGCCTGTTGATACCAACGTCACTGAAACCACTTCATCAACCGACGTCATGGACACGTCAAGTGGTGATGTCTCCACACCCTTGACTGACGTTACACAGGAAACAGACATCACACCCGAGCCGTGGGATCCCTGTAAACGTAACCCATGTAACAACGGAGGCACATGTATACCTGTTGGGCGAGAGGCTCGGTGTGAATGCTCGGAAGGCTTTTCAGGACCACTGTGTGATACTGAAGAGCCTGTTGGTGCCAACGTAACTGAGACAACTTCATCGATCGACGTTACGGAAACGTTTAGTGGCGACATTTCAACAGACGCCATGGGTACTTCATCAGGTGATTTTATCGGCCATATTACAGTTTCTGCACAGACTGATATCACAGAAACATTTCCTGGACGCACTGCAATGTTGACTGAAGCACATGCTGAAGTCACGTTAGAGCACACGCAATCTCTTACAGTAAGCACCACAAGAGACACTGCACCTGTCACATTCACGGACACCACACGTTTGCCTGACGTTTCTGGTGATGATGACACTCGCACGACTTTAGTGACGCAGACTTCTGAGTCTGCTGTCACTCAGCCTGACTTGACTGCTACATCTGTGTCGTTTGCCTCGAGTGATGCTCAAGTTTACACTCTTCCTTCTTTGCCTCCTGAGACTTCTTCCTTTGATGATGACTTTTCCTCCACATCCTCTTTGT
Source organism: Batillaria attramentaria (assembly GCA_018292915.2). NCBI lineage: Eukaryota > Metazoa > Mollusca > Gastropoda > Batillariidae > Batillaria > Batillaria attramentaria. The sequence continues at coordinate 381,520 of JACVVK020000462.1, read as the reverse complement.
CACCAAGCACGTTCTCGGGTGATGACTCACTGCATGAAGAACTGACTCGTACTTCTTCTGCCGTGCCTGGTACTGTCTCACTCTTTGAACTAACAACAAGTGATTTTACGATATCGGACGAAGACGTGTCCACAGAAAGTATGGTTAGTATTACTCAGGTGTCTTCCAGGGACGCGTCTTCCGACAAGACGTCGTTATCAGGAGATGATGCTCCAGAATTGTATTCTACAGCTTCGATGCCGACAGTGTCTTCTGGTGATGAGTTCACGTCGAGTGATGTTCCTAAAGAGGGATTGGCTCAGTCAGACACTACAATTCCCTCGACAGAGACTATGTTTTCAGAAGAAAGGGGAACGTCAAGTTACGCGCCTAACGTTACGGAAGTTGTTTCAGAGGACACAAGTTTTGCCACCGACTTCACTCCCAGTCAACGTGTCACCCCAGGTACCGCTGAAGACAGTTCTACGACCCCAGAAAAAGTCTCAGCAGTGATTTCCTCCACAGTAACGTTGCCTGATGAAACTACTTTACCGACAGATGTTACATTTCCAAAAGAATTGACTCTAGAGGACACGACAGCATACCCGTCAGAAGAAACGTCCAAAGCAGTGACGTATATAGCAGAAGTATACACAGAAAGTTCCTCTGTAGACGACGTGACACCAGCGGGTTCAACAGACCTGCTTACAGAAGTCAAGTTCACAGAAGAGGTTTTCTCAGGAGATACATCAGTACAACCAACAGTGAGCACGCCTGCTCGAATAGACGATACTCCTACAGATGTAACAACTGAGACGGTGGCACTGAGAGGTACAACACAAGAGCCAAAGGACGTTCCGTTTCTCGAAGAAAGAACAACAGGAGATGCAACAGAATGGTCCCCAAAAGTTACGACCCAGGGAGAGACTACGTCAGTTTTTGCGAAACCCACCAGCGCTACTTCTCAGGAAACAGCAGCACCAGAAGGAGTCACAGAGGAATCTTTTGAAGATGTTTCTGTAGAAGAGGTTTCGTCAGGAGAAACAACAGAATTGCCCACAAAACAAGCGTCGTCAGCAGATACAACAGCATTGCCTGTTGAATCCACACCACTGCTGTCAACAGCATTGACATCAGAGGCCGAAATGACATCAGGAGACGTAACCTATGAAGGTGCACCAGAACTACCCACAGATACAACATTTTTACAGGGCGTGACAACAAAACAAACGACAGCGCGACCATTCAGAGACGTCACGTCTCAAGAGGAAGAAATGACGCCAGCTTCGACGGTGATCTCCACGGAAATTACTCCGTCTGGTGACACATCGGAACCAGGACTAACTCCTGTGGTGATCTTTACAGAAATTACGTCTTCTGGTGAAACATTTGAAACGTTAGCTACTGAAGATGTGGCCGCTACAGAGATTACCTCTGCTGGTGAAACGTCATCGCCAACAGAGATTACGTTGTCAAGTGACACACTTGAAACAACGTCAGCTCGCACAGAGGTTATCTTTACAGAGATTACGTCCTCTGGAGACACATCGGAACCAGGACTAACTCCTGTGGTGATCTTTACAGAAAGTACGTCTTCTGGCGAAACATCTCAAACGTTAGCTACTGAAGATGTGGCCTATACAGAAAATACGTCTGCTGGTGAGACAACGTCTGCGCCTACAGAGATTACGTTGTCGAGTGACACATCTGAACCAACGTTAACTCCTGTGGTGATCTTTACTGAAATTACGTCATCTGGTGACACATCTGAAACGTCAGCTCCTGAAGATGTGGCGGTTACAGAGATTACCTCTGCAGGTGACTCCGCTGAAACGACGCCAGCTCCTGCAGAGATTACGTTGTCGGGTGACACACCTGAACCAACGTTAACTCCTGTGGTGATCTTTACAGAGATAACGTCTTACGGTGACACGTCTGAAACAGCTCTCCCCAAGGAGGCCACCATTACAGAGATTATATCTTCTTTTCCACAGCAGGTCACCACTGGAAGTACGACAGACATACCCACAGAAATTACATTTCAAGACGAACTGACATCAGGTGAGGAGACGGAGCTGCCCACATCAGTTTCATCTGCAGAAACGACTTCATCTGGAGATATCACGTCAGAAGCATCAGAACAGCCCACACAGAGTACGTCTGTTCTCTCTATCGATATCACATCAGCTGGAGACATGTCAACAGAGCAGCCTACAAGTACCCAACCGAGTGACGTCACACTAGATGAAACATCAATGCAGCTTACAGAAATCACGTCATCTGAAACATCAGTACAACCTACAGAAATCGCGTCATCTGGAGACATTTCTGCAGAAGAAACATCAACTCCACCTGCTAAAACGACTTTATCTGCAGACATAGCGTCAGAAGTCGTGTCATTTCAACCTACAGAAATCACATCGTCTGGAGACATCACACGAGAAGATACATCAGTGCAACCTACAGAAGCAACTTCATTCAGAGACATCACACCAGAAGAAACTTCAGTGCAACCCTCACAAATCACATCTGGGGATATTACACCAGAAGAAACATCAGTACAACCTACAGAAATAGCGTCGCCTAGACACATTTTCACGTCAGTGCAGCCGTCAGAAATCACATCTGGGGACATCACACCAGAAGAAACATCAGTACAACCCTCAGAAATCACATCTGGGGATATTACACCAGAAGAAACATCAGTACAACCCTCAGAAATCACATCTGGGGATATTACACCAGAAGAAACATCAGTACAACCTACAGAAATAGCGTCGCCCACACACATTTTCACATCAGTGCAGCCGTCAGAAATCACATCTGGGGACATCACACTAGAAGAAACATCAGAACAACCTCCAGAAATCGCGTCGCCTGAAACGACATCAACTGAGGACATAACGCCAGAAGCAACATCAGTACAGCCGTTAGAAATCACGTCATCTGGAGACATCCCACCAGGAGAAACGTCAGAACAAACTACAGAAATAACGTCGTCTGGAGACATGCCAACAGAAGAAACGTCAGAACAAACTACAGAAATAACGTCGTCTGGAGACATGCCAACAGAAGAAACATCAGTTCCACCTACAGAAACGACTTTCGCTTCATACTTAACGCCAGAAGAAACATCACAACCGACTTCAGACATCACGTCATCTGGAGACATTTCACTTGAAGAAACGTCAGAACAACCTACAGAAATAACGTCGTCTGGAGTCGTATCAACAGAAGAAACCTCAGTTCCACCTACAGAAACGACTTTCGCTGCAGGCTTAACGCCAGAAGAAACATCTATACGGACTTCAGAAATCACGTCATCTGGAGACATTCCACTAGAAGAAACGTCAGAACAACCTACAGAAATAACGTCGTCTGGAGTCGTGCCAACAGAAGAAACATCTGTTCCACCTACAGAAACGACTTTCGCTGCAGGCTTAACGCTAGAAGAAACATCAATACGGACTTCAGAAATCACGTCATCTGGAGACATTCCACTAGAAGAAACGTCAGAACAACCTACAGAAATAACGTGGTCTGGGGACATTTCAAAAGAAGAAACATCCATATCACCTTCAGAAACAACATCATCGGAAGACATAACAGAAGAACCATCAGTCCAGCCTTTAGACATCACGTCATCTGGAGACATTCCACTAGAAGAAACGTCAGAACAACCTACAGAAATAACGTCGTCAGGAGACCTGTCAACAGAAACGACTTTAACGGCTGGCTTAACACCAGGAAATACGTCAGTGCAGACGTCAGAATTCACGACATTAGAACAACCTACAGAAATCGCGTCGTCTGGAGACGTGTCAACAGAAGAAACATCAGTTCCACCTACAGAAACGACTTTAGCGGCTGACTTAACATCAGGAAAAACGTCAGTGCAATCCTCAGAAATCACGACATTAGAACACCTTACAGAAGTCACGCCGTCTGGAGACATGTCAACAGAAGAAACATCCATATCACCTTCAGAAAAAACATCATCGGAAGAGATAACGCCAGAAGAAACATCACTCCAGCCATTAGACATCACGTCATCTGGAGACATTCCACCGGAAGAAACGCGAGAACAACTCACATCGTTTGGAGGCCTGTCAACAAAGGCAACATCTACAGAAACGACTTTAGCTGCAGACATAATGCCAGAAGAAACATCACTACAGCCTTCAGAAATTACGTCATCTGGAGACTCCACCACAGAAGAAATATCAGAACAACCTACAGAAATCGCGTTCTCTGCAGACATAACGCCAGAAGAAACATCAATTACGCCTTCAGAAATCACGTCATCTGGAGACATTACACCAGAAGAAACATCATTGCGGCCATCAGAAATCACGTCATCTGGCGAAACCACTACGGAAGAAACGTCAGAACCACCTACAAAAATCGCGTCCTCTAGAGACATTACAACAGAAGAAACAACAGTTCCGCCTTCAGAAATCACGTCGTCTGGAGACATTTCACTGGAAGAAAGTTCACAACAACCTACAGAAATCACTATGTCTGGGGACATTTCAGCAGTAGAAATACCAGTTTCACCCACAGAAACAACTTTAGAACTCACGTCATCTGGAGACATCATATATGAAGACGTCACACCAGAAGAAACATCAAAACAGCTTACTACAACTTCGTCCGTAGACGTCTCAACGGAAGAAATATCAGTCTCACCTACAGATACGACTTTATCTACAGAAGAAACATCAGTGGAGCCGTCAGAGATCACTTTCTCTGGCGATACCATTACAGAAGGAACATCAGAACAACCTACAGAAATCGCAACGTTGGGTGATGTTTCAACAGAAGAAACAACAGTTCCGCCTCCAGAGGTCACCGCATCTGGAGACATCTCACTAGAACAAACAGCAGAACCTACAGAAATCGCGACTTTGGGTGACATTTCAACAGAAGAAACATCAGTACAGCCATTGGAACTCACATCATCTGGAGACATTCCACTAGAAGAAACATCAGAACAATCTACCGAAATCGCTACGTCTGGAGACATTTCTACACAAGTCACGTCAGTTCCTCCTTCAGAAAGGATTGTGTCTGAAGACAGAATGCCAGAAGCAACGTCATTAATGCCTTCAGAAATCACGTCATCTGGAGACATTCCACCAAAAGAAACATCAAAACAGCCTACAGAAATCACGTCGTCTGGAGACATCTCAGCAGAAGAAACGTCCGTTTCACCTACGACTTTACCTGCAGACATAACAATTGAAGAAACTTCCTTTCAACCCTCAGAAATCACGTCATCTGGAGACATCACATCTGAAGACATCACACCAAAAGAAACAGAACAGCCTACAGAAATAACGTCGTCTGGAGATGTGCCAACAGGAGAAACATCAGTATCGCCTACAGAAACGACTTTCGCTGCAGGCGTAACAACAGAAGAAGCGTCAGTTCAGCCTTCAGAAATCACTTCATCTGGCGACACCACTACAGAAGAAATATCAGAACAACCTGCAGAAACTGCGTCGTCTGGACCTACAGCAACGACTTTACCAGTAGAATTAACGAAAGAGGAAACATCAATACAGACCTCAGAAGTCACGTCATCTGGAGACATTCCACTGAAAGTAGCATCAGAAACATCAGACCAACCTACAGAAATCACGTCATCTGGAGACATCATCACCAAGGAAACATCAAAAGAACCTACGGTACTCGCGTCATCGGGTGACACCACTACAGAAGAATCATCAAAACAACCTTCAGAAATCATATCAGCGGGAGAAACATCAATATTATCTGCAGAAACGACTTTGTCTACCTATATAACATCAGAAGAAACGTCACAAGAACATACAGAAATCGTGTCTTCTGGGGAAATTTCAACAGAAGTAACAACTGTTCCGCCTTCGGAGACGACTTTATCTGACATAACGCCAGAAGAAACATCAATACAAACTTTAGAATTTACACTAGAAGAAATATCAGACCAACCTACAGAAATCACGTCATCTGGCGACACAGCTACGGAAGAACCTACAGAGGTCGTGTCGTCTGGAGACATTTCAACAGAGGAAACAGCTGTTTCGCCTTTAGAAACGACGTTATATGGAGACACAACGCAAGAAGAAACATCAGTAAAGCCTTTAGAAATCACGCCATCTGGAGATATTTCACTTGAAGAAGCGTCAGAACCTACAGAAATCACGTCTGGTGACACCACTACACAAGAAACATCACAACAACCCACAGATATCGCGTCATCTGGACACATTTCAACAAAAGTATCAGCCGTTCCGGCTTCAGAAACGACGTTATCTGGAGACACAACGCCTGACGAAACATCAGTACAGTCTTTAGAAATCACGTCATCTGGAGACACCACTACAGAAGAAACATTGCAACAACCTTCAGAAATCGCGCCGTCTGGGGAAATTTCAACAGAAGTAACATCAGTTCCCCCTTCAGGCACGACCTTGTCTGCAGACATAACACCAGAAGAAATATCAGTGCAACCTCCAGAAATCACGTCATCTGGAGACACCACTACAAGAGAAACATCGGAACAACCTTCAGAAATCATCACGCTGGAAGATACATCAGTTCCTCCCTCAGAACTCACGTCATCTGGAGACATCACAACAGAAGAAGCACCACAACAACGTACAGAAATAGTGTCATCTGGAGACATTCCAGCAGAAGTAACATCAGTTCCGCCTTCAGAAACGACTATATCTGTAGACAAAGCGCCGGAAGGAACATCAGTACGACCTTTAGAAATCATGACATCTGGAGACATTCCACTAGAAGAAACATCAGAAACCCCAACAGAAATCACGTCGTCTGGAGATATTTCAACAGAAGTTACATCAGTTTCGCCTTCAGAAACGACGTTATCTGGAGACACAACGCCAGAGGAAAGACCAGTTCAGCCTGTAGAAAGTACGTCATTTGGAGACGTCGTATCTCAAGATATCACACCAAAAGAAACAGAACAGCCTGCAGAAATAACGTCGTCTGGAGACATTTTAGCAGAAGTAACATCAGTTCCATCAAAAGAAACGACTGCATCTGGAGACATAACACCAGACGAAGCGTCAGTGCAGCCTCTAAAAATCACGTCATCTGGAGACATTTCACTAGAAGAAATATCGGAACAACCTACAGATATCACGTCGTCTGGAGACATTCCATTAGAAGAAACAGCAGTTCCAGTGAAAGAAACGACTTTCTCTGCAGACATAACACCAGAAGAAACATCAGTGCAGCCTATAGAAATGACGACATCTATAGACATTTCACAAGAAGAAACATCAGAACAAGCTACAGAAATGACGTCACTGGGACACACAACATCATCAATTTTTCCTATTATCACGTCTTCTGAAGATATCACACGAGAAGAAGACACTGAAAAACTTTCAGGCAAAACAACAGCAGCCGCGCCAGTCAGTGAGATTACGTCATCAGGAGACACTGACACAGTTTCAACGGAAACAGCTGCGCCTGTATTCACAGCAAAGCCGTCAGAAGAAACGGATATCGATGAACTGACACCATCAACTGAAGACACATCTGTCAAAGATACATCGGTTACGTCAACCACAGGAGTTATCTACACAGAAATTACTTTATCTGGTGACACTCCGACCCGGACATCCGAGGTTAGGACAGACTTCACTGAATCCACGCCAAGTCCAGATCTTCCCCGCACGGATATCACTGCATCTGGTGAAGCAGCCGACATCGTATCAGGTGACGTAACCGACATGGCGGAATCAGTGTCAGCAAGTGTGCCGGTGAAATACACTGAGATTACTGTGTCCGGTGACACAGTGGAGACAACCTCGCCGAGTGCAAAACTGTATTCCATAGAAGTGACTACATATGGCGAAACGACGGACTCGCCGGGGTCTGGTGACGTTACAGATGCGGAAACGTTAACGTCATCGAGTACAACAGCTGTCTTTACAGAATCCATTGTCTATAACGATACGACTGATTCTTCATCTGGAGATGTCACTGACACTACATCAGCGTTCGACAGCACAGGTGTCATCTTCACAGAAATTACTTCCACTGGTGACACAGCTGATTCGGTATCTGGAGACATAACAGAACTGAAAAATACGACTTCACCAGGTACAACTGTTTACACAGAAATCGTGTCTGGTGACATGACTGACTCTGTGTCTACAGAAAGGACGGACGTGCCTGTTTCGTCACCACTATCGTCGAAATTTGTGTCTACAAGCTTGCCCGCAGACACAGCCACGGTAAAAACAGCCGATCCCTACACGGGCTTCACTGTAACTTTTGATACGACACACTCGACACTTGTAACATCTTCAAGAGATGCGTCTGATTTCTCGTCAACTGAAGCAAGCACAAGGGCAGAGATTACGACTGTGGTTGATGCCCCTGAGTCAGCACCACCCGTCACAGCCAAACTGTTTGATTTGATTCCTGTGTCGGGTGACGCAGAAGAAACCAGCTCAGCTCCCACAGAAGAGCCATTCACAGAGATTACGTCTTCCGGTGACGCAACTGGGCTGCCTACAGAGATCACGTCTTCTGGTGAAGTTGATTCAACGTCATTTAGTACAACTGGGCTGCCTACAGAGATTACGTCTTCTGATGACGTTGATTCATCGTCATTTAGTACAACTGGGCTGCCAACAGAGATTACGTCTTCTGGTGACGTTGATTCAACGTCATTTAGTACAACTGGGCTGCCAACAGAGATTACGTCTTCTGATGACGTTGATTCATCGTCATTTAGTACAACTGGGCTGCCAACAGAGATTACGTCTTCTGGTGACGCAACTGGGCTGCCAACAGAGATTACGTCTTCCGGTGACGCAACTGGGCTGCCAACAGAGATTACGTCTTCTGGTGACGTTGCTTCAACGTCATTTACTACAACTGGGCTACCTACAGAGATTACGTCTTCTGATGACGTTGATTCAACGTCATTTAGCACAACTGTGCTGCCAACAGAGATTTTGTCTTCTGGTGACGTTGATTCATCGTCATTTAGTACAACTGGGCTGCCAACAGAGATTACGTCTTCTGGTGACGCAACTGGGCTGCCACCAGAGATTACGTCTTCCGGTGACGCAACTGGGCTGCCAACAGAGATTACGTCTTCTGGTGACGTTGCTTCAACGTCATTTAGTACAACTGGGCTGCCTACAGAGATTACGTCTTCTGACGTTGATTCAACGTCATTTAGTACAACTGGGCTGCCAACAGAGATTATGTCTTCTGGCGACGTTGATTCAACGTCATTTAGCACAACTGGGCTCCTTACCGAGATCACATTTCCTGGCACCTCTACTGCGTCAACGTCTCCAACCACAACTGAACTCTTTACAGAGACTGCGTTTTCTGGCGACGACGTCGATTCATCATCATCACCACGCACTACCGGACTGCTAACAGAAATTACATCTTCTGGTGACGTTGTTGATTCAACGTCACTGAGAACAACCGACCTTTCAGAGATTACGTCTTCTGATGCCAGTGTTGATTCAACGTCACCAGGCACAACTGGACTGCTTACAGAGGGTACGTCTCCTGGTACACCGCCCGACACAACGGCACAGAGTACAACGGAAATCTTCACTGAAATCAGATATTCGGGAGAAACCTCTGAATCTCCAGTTACAGCTGAGCTCTCTACAGAAACTACATCTTTGGATGACGGATCTGTTGAACAAACGTTAACTCCTGGGCAGGAGATTTTTACAGAGATTACGACTTCTGGTGACACAACTGAACCAACATCAGCACCTAAGGAGATGATCTTTACAAAGATTCCATCTTCTGGTGACACATCTGAAACAACGTCATCTCTGAAAGAAAGCTTCTCCACGGAGGTGATCTTTACTGATGATACATATAAACCACCTTCAGCTCCGACAGAGGTGATTTTAACAGAGATTACGTCTTCTGATGATACAGTCGAAACAGCCTCAGCTCCTAGGGAGGTGGTGTCTGAGGTCATTACATCCTCGGGTGAAACATTTGAAACAACGATACCTCCTCAGGAAGTGATCTTTACAGAGATTACATCTTCTGGTGAAATATCTGAAACAACCTCACCTGCAGCGGAGATGGTCTCATCTCCAAAGGAAGTAATATTTACAGAGATTGCGACTTCTGGTGACACACCCGAAACAACGGCAGCTCCTGAGGAGGTGACGTCTGAGGAGATTACGTCGTCGGGTGACACATTTGAAACAACGATAGCTCCTAAGGATGTGATCTTTACAGAGATCACACCTTCTGGTGAAACACCTTCACCTCCCATGGAGGTGGTCTCTGAGATCACGTCGCTCAGTTACACAACGGAAGCAACGTCAGCTCCTACGGAAGTTTTATTTACAGAGATTACAACTTCTGGTGACACATCTGAAACAACGTCATCTCCTCGGGAGGTCATCTTTACAGAGATTAAATCTTTATATGAAATAACTGAAACAACCTCACCTTCAACTAAGGTGGTTTCGCAGAAGACTACGTCATCGGGTGACACAACTGAAGGAACGTCAGCTTCCAAGGAAGTGATATTTTCAGGGATTACAACTTCTCGTGACACACCCGAAACAACGTCAGCTCCTGAGGAGGTGGTGTCTGAGGAGATTACGTGGTCGGATGACACATTTGAAACAACGATAACTCCCAAGGAAGTGATCTTTACAGAGATTACACCCTCACCTCCCATGGAGGTGTTCTCTGAGGAGGTCACGTCGTCTGGTTACACAACTGAAGGAACGTCAGCTCCAAAGGAAGTGATATTTACAGAGATTGCGACTTCTGGTGACACACCCGAAACAACGTCAGCTCCTCGGGAGGTCATCTTTACAGAGATTACATCTTCTGGTGAAATAACTGAAACAACCTCACCTTCAATTGAGGTGGTCTCTATGGATATTACGTCGTCGGGTGACACACCTGAAACAACGTCAGCTCCTCGGGAGGTCATCTTTACAGAGATTACATCTTCTGGCGAAATAACTGAAACCACCTCACCTGCAGCGGAGGTGGTCTCTGTGGAGATTACGTCGTCGGGTGAAACACCTGAAACAACGTCAGCTCCTCGGGAGGTCATCTTTACAGAGATTAAATCTTCTGGTGAAATAACTGAAACAACCTCACCTGCAGCGGAGGTGGTATCTGAACAGATTACATCGTCGGGTGAAACACCTGAAACAACGTCAGCTCCTCGGGAAGTCATTTTTACAGAGATTAAATCTTCTGGTTATATAACTGAAACAGCCTCACCTTCAATTGAGGTGGTTTCTCAGGAGATTACGTCGTCGGGTGACACAACTGAAGGAACGTCAGCTCCAAAGGAAGTGATATTTACAGAGATTGCGACTTCTGGTGACACACCCGAAACAACGTCAGCTCCTCTGGAGGTCCTCTTTACAGAGATTACATCTTCTAGTGAAGTAACTGAAACAACCTCAACTTCAATTGAGGTGGTCTCTATGGATATTACGTCGTCGGGTGACACACCTGAAACAACGTCAGCTCCTCGGGAGGTCATCTTTACAGAGATTACATCTTCTGGTGAAATAACTGAAACCACCTCACCTGCAGCGGAGGTGGTCTCTGTGGAGATTACGTCGTCGGGTGACACATCTGAAACAACGTCAGCTCCTCGGGAGGTCATCTTTACAGAGATTACATCTTCTGGTGAAATATCTGAAACAACATCACTTACAGCGGAGGTGGTCTCTGTGGAGATTACGTCGTCGGGTGACACGCCTGAAACAACGTCAGCTCCTCGGGAGGTCATCTTTACAGAGATTACATCTTCTGGTGAAATAACTGAAACAGCCTCACCTTCAATTGAGGTGGTTTCTCAGGAGATTACGTCGTCGGGTGACACAACTGAAGGAACGTCTGCTCCAAAGGAAGTGATATTTACAGAGCTTGCGACTTCTGGTGACACACCCGAAACAACGTCAGCTCCTCGGGAGGTCCTCTTTTCAAAAAGTACATCTTCTGGTGAAATAAGTGAAACAACCTCACCTTCAATTGAGGTTGTCTCCGCGGAGATTGCGTCGTCGGGTGACACACCCGAAACAACGTCAGCTCTCTTTACAGAGATTACATCTTCTGGTGAAATAACTGAAACCACCTCACCTGCAGCGGAGGTGGTCTCTGTGGAGATTACGTCGTCGGGTGACACACCTGAAACAACGTCAGCTCCTCGGGAGGTCATCTTTACAGAGATTACATCTTCTGGTGAAATAACTGAAACAACCTTACCCTCAGCGGATGTGATGTCTGAAGAGATTACGTCATTGGGTGACACACCTGAAACAACGTCAGCTCCTCGGGAGGTCATCTTTACAGAGATTACATCTTCTGGTGAAATAACAGAAACAACCCCACCCTCAGCGGAGGTGGTGTCTGAAGAGATTACGTCATTGGGTGACACACCTGAAACATCGTCAGCTCCTCGGGGGGTCATCTTTACAGAGATTACATCTTCTGGTGAAATAACAGAAACAACCTCACCCGCAGCGGAGGTGGTGTCTGAAGAGATTACGCCGTCGGGTGACACAACTGAAGGAACGTCAGCTCCAAAGGAAGTGATATTTACAGAGATTGCGACTTCTGGTGACACACCCGAAACAACGTCAGCTCCTCGGGAAGTCCACTTTACAGATATTACATCTTCTGGTGAAATAACTGAAACCACCTTACCTGCAGCGGAGGTGGTCTCTATGGAGATTACGTCGTCGGGTGACACACCTGAAACAACGACAGCTCCTCGGGAGGTCATCTTTACAGAGATTACATCTTCTGGTGAAATAACTGAAATCACCTCACCTGCAGCGGAGGTGGTGTCTGAGGATATTACGTCATCGGGTGACACACGTGAAACAACGTCAGCTCCTCGGGAGGTCATCTTTACAGAGATTACATCTTCTGGTGAAATAACTGAAACAACCTCACCTGCAGCGGAGGTCTTGTCTGAGGAGATTACGTCGTCGGGTGAAACACCTGAAACAAAGTCAGCTCCTCGGGAGATCATCTTTACAGAGATTACATCCTCTGGTGAAATAACTGAAACAACCTCACCTGCAGCGGAGGTGGTATCTGAACAGATTACGTCGTCGGATGAAACACCTGAAACAACGTCAGCTCCTCGGGAAGTCATTTTTACAGAGATTAAATCTTCTGGTTATATAACTGAAACAGCCTCACCTTCAATTGAGGTGGTTTCTCAGGAGATTACGTCGTCGGGTGACACAACTGAAGGAACGTCAGCTCCAAAGGAAGTGATATTTACAGAGATTGCGACTTCTGGTGACACACCCGAAACAACGTCAGCTCCTCGGGAGGTCCTCTTTTCAAAAATTACATCTTCTGGTGAAATAAGTGAAACAACCTCACCTTCAATTGAGGTGGTCTCTGGGGATATTACGTCGTCGGGTGACACAGCCGAAAAAACGTCAGCTCTCTTTACAGAGATTACATCTTCTGGCGATATAACTGAAACCTCCTCACCTTCAGCGGAGGTGGTCTCTGTGGAGATTACGTCGTCGGGTGACACACCTGAAACAACGTCAGCTCCTCGGGAGGTCATCTTTACAGAGATTACATCTTCTGGTGAAATAACAGAAACAACCTCACCCTCAGCGGAGGTGGTGTCTGAAGAGATTACGTCATCGGGTGACACACCTGAAACAACGTCAGCTCCTCGGGAGGTCATCTTTACAGAGATTACATCTACTGGTGAAATAACAGAAACAACCTCACCCTCAGCGGAGGTGGTGTCTGAGGAGATTACGTCATCGGGTGACACACGTGAAACAACGTCAGCTCCTCGGGAGGTCATCTTTACAGAGATTACATCTTCTGGTGAAATAACAGAAACAACCCCACCCTCAGCGGAGGTGGTGTCTGAAGAGATTACGTCGTCGGGTGACACAACTGAAGGAACGTCAGCTCCAAAGGAAGCGATATTTACAGAGATTTCGACTTCTGGTGACACACCCGAAACAACGTCAACTCCTCGGGAAGTCCACTTTACAGATATTACATCTTCTGGTAAAATAACTGAAACCACCTTACCTGCAGCGGAGGTGGTCTCTATGGAGATTACGTCATCGGGTGACACACGTGAAACGACGTTAGCTCCTCGGGAGGTCATCTTTACAGAGATTCCGTCTTCTGGTGAAATAACTGAAACAGCATCACCTTCAGTTGAGGTGGTTACTCAGGAGATTACGTCGTCGGCTGACACAACTGAAGGAACGCCAGCTCCAAAGGAAGTGATATTTCCAGAGATTGCGACTTCTGGTGACACACCCGAAACAACGTCAGTTGCTGAGGAGGTGGTGCCTGCGGAGATTACCTCATCGGGTGACACATCAGAACCAACATCAGCTCCTGCGGTAATCTTTACAGAGCTTACTTCTGAACCGACGTCGGCTTCAAAGGAGGCAGTCGTTACAGACATTACATCTTCTGGTGACACGTCTACGGAGTTAACGTCAGCTCCTACGGTGGTGATTTCTGAGGAGATTACGTCATCGGGTTACACATCGGAACCAACGTCAGCTCCTGAGGTGATCTTTACAGAGATTACATTTTCTGGTGACACATCTGAAACGACGTTAGCTTCTACGGAGGTAATTTCTGAAGAAATTACATCGGTTGAAACAACGTCTGTTCCTAAGGAGGTGATCTTTACAGATATAGTGTCTTCGGGTGACACATCTAAACCGACAACTTTTAAGGAAGTGATGTCTGCTGAAATAACGTCTCTGGAAGATGCAGCTGCACCATCATCAGCCAGCACGGCTGGACTCTCGACAGACATTACGTCTTCTGGAGACGTCCCTGAATCTACGTCAGACGTGCTGCTTATAGAGAGCACAACTTTGGGTGAAACATCTGAACAAGCATCGCCGAGTACAGAAGTCGTTTCTTCGGGTGGCGTAGCAGAACCAACATCGACTCACGAAGAAGACTTAGTGCATACGGAGGTTACGTCGTCCGGTGATACACCTACATCAGTGTCACCAGGCACACCTAGAGTCATCGTCGACCCGTCTGTGGACGATGCAACCGAATCCGGTTCAGGAGATACAACAAGTGTGATGACTACAACCCGTGAACAGACAGAAACGGTTTCTGCTGGACCAGCGGGCGCCGCGTCAGAGACCACGACTGCTGTGTTTGAAATGACTGTGATAGAAAGCGAATTCAGTTCTTCGGGTGATATTCCAGAAAGCGCAAGTACGGTTGTGACGTTAACAATACCGACCCCGACAGAGGCGGGAGACTATTCCGGTGATACTGCTATGCCTGACGATAAGGCCACGGCTACGGTTAGAGTGACACCGTCAACTTTGCCAGACGTTTCTTCTGGTGACGTTAGTGTGGAGGACGCAGAAGCACGCACTAGTGAACAGGTCACCATGACATCTCGCGATACTGTCTCTGGTGAAGTAGGGTCATTACCGCCGTCGTCTGCGTTGCCAGACGTTTATTCTGGTGACGTTACTGTGGAGGAAGCAAAAACACAAACTAGTGAACAGGTCACCATGACATCTCGCGTTACTGCTTCTGCTGGTAAAGTAGAGTCATCAGCGACGGAAACGACATCCGGTGATCGTCAGGTGGTAACAGATGTTACAGAAGCCGTCACTTCCGGTGAAACGCTGTCAACACCACACGTGTCACCAGCTTCAGAACACGAGACTACAGTTTCCGCAGAAAGTGAACCATCTTCAGGCGACCTGTCCGTGGAAACTTTCTCGGGTGATGCAGCAGACACGACCATTCCAGGTGAGACCACGCGTGTTCCTTTGACGCCAGGTGAGGCAGAGACGGCTTCAAGTCCATACCGAACAAGTCAGGTGACACTTCGCAGCATGGGTGAGTAACACATTTATTACATTTCTACTGGGGTGATTTCTTGTAATTAATAATTTATTTTTTTTCTCTGTCAAAATTCCAGTTCGGTTTTCACTTGTTTGATCTCACTGCAACTCACACTGATTGATGTAATGTCTAACGCATGATTTCTTTTATGATTGAAGGCATGTGTGCATCAAAGTCTTTCACAAGCACGATTTGTTTTCTATTGTTTTCACAAATGTTTTCTACAGTCTTGTTGATTCCTCTCTCTCTCTCTCTCTCTCTCTCTCTCTCTCAAACACACACACACACACACACACACACACACACACACACACACACACACACACACACACACACATATATATATATATATATATATATATATACCAATGTACGAGGCAGCAGATTACAGGTATCAACAAGCATGGAGACGGAGGAGATGTGTACTGCTAACACAACATCCGCAATCCAAGGCATCCTTTGCTGCTGACTGCCACGTTTTATTGCAGCGTTTCACTGCGGGCGTTCTTGTGGCCATTAACAGATTACAATTACGTGTAAAACCTCGTCGGAGAATACCCCGGGTTAATATCGTGTCTGTTTTTCCCCCCTTGCATGATACAGACATACCTTCTCAGGCGTCCCCAGAAAATACGACAGAAGCGACCAACGCAACGCAGATGACAAGCACGACCTTGACCCCGTATCCACTGCTTCCGCTGGGTAACGAGTCCCTGGTGATAGGACAGACACAACCTCCAGACGACATCGACAAGGTAAGAAAATGAATACGTTGGTGATGATGACGACGACGTCCGTGATGAAGGCGATGGCATTGGTGATAATGACGATGACATTGATGATAATGACGATGACATTGGTGATAATGACGATGACGTCCCTGATGATGACGATTACATTGGTGATAACGACGATGATGTGCCAAAAACTTTAACCATCTTGTATTTTGGCATCAAGCATATCGAGGTTTCCCTGCTGGAAGGTACTATCTGGCAGGGAACTCACGATTTATACACGGGTGTCAGCCGCGACAGCGGGAGTTTTTTTTTTCCAGTGATTCACGCCGACACATAGCATAGTGAAGTAGACTGGAAAAGCTCCGACTTGATCTTGACTTGCACCCATGAAGAAAACAAAATATGTGTATCTAAGACGGCCTATAGGAATCTCTGTCAGCAGAAAACATGCATTTTTAAAATCAACATAACCATGTGATGTGCATGAAGCGTCTCCAGTCGTTTCCCTTTTACTTTTGAAGTGTGCGCAGATCTCATTCAATTTATTCTTTACTTATTTTATCTGCTTATCTGTATATTTTAGGTGACCACCCGAGAGGAAACGACAGCGTCTCTTGACGACATGGTGAAGATAGGGAACGGAACGAGTGTCCTGGAAGTCGTCACCACGACCCCCACCCCGCCGTTCACCCTTCCCTCCGTCACGGAGGGTGTGGTCATTAAGTCAGTTGACGCCAAGGAGAACGACACTGTGCTCATTGCTGAGAGCCACAAGCGTAACGTCACAAACGACACTGATACTACCGCGACTGATTCCCCGGTGAACGTCACGGACGCTTACGACCTCATTAACGTCACGGAAACTCAGCCGTCTGTGAACGTCACCGACACACAGCCCTCCGTGGACGTCACCGTACCACAGGCGCTCGTGAACGTCACCGAGCCACCGCTGTCTATGAATGTCACTGAGACGCAGCCTTCTGTGAACGTCACCGACACACAGACGCCTATGAACGTCACTGAGACACTCCCTTCGATGAACGTCACCGACACACAGCCCTCTGCGAACGTCACCGAGACACAGCCCTCTGCGAACGTCTCCGATATACAGCCCTCTGTGAACGTCACCGAGACATCGCCCTCTGTGAACGTCACCGGGATATCGCCTTCTATGAACGTTACCGATATACCGCCGACTATGAACGTCACCGACATTCAGCCATCTGTGAACGTTACCGACATTCAGCCCTCCGTGAACGTCACCGACACATCGCTCTCTGTGAACGTCACCGAGACACCGCTCTCTATGAACGTCACCGAGACACAGCCAACTGTGAACGTCACCGAGATTCAGCCCTCTGCAAATTTCACTGATAGGGGTGAATCCTCCACAAACGCTAGTGCCACGGAGCCTGCCACGGAGCCCACGGAGTCTTTGAACAAGACTTCGAGCGAGTTCCCTGCGGAGAAGCATTCTAGCCCAACAATCCCCTACTATGCCCGGACGAAAGAGTGGGAGAGGATAGACGGGGAGAAGAAACAAAGCACCACTGACGAAGCTGAACTTGAGCTGACCACCGCTGAGTTCAACCACTCGGATGCTTTGATGCCGAACATGACCACAGGACCTGTCCTCCAGGTAACAGAAATATCTGACAACATCACCACGGCCATGGACACGACTACAAAAGAAATCAGGTACACGGAAATAGACTGGCCGAGAAAAACGGCGTCTCCGGCTGAGACACGACCCACTACAACCAACCAAACAGACATTGCTACAGAAACCTCAACTGCTGCATCTGACAGCTCTACGGACTCTCCGAGTAGCGTAGCAGAGTTCCCCAGTAACGCTACAGACTTCCCCATGAACATCACAGACTTCCCCAGTAACGCCACAGACTTCCCCATAAACATCACAGACTTCCCCGTGAACATCACGGAGTTCCCCAGTAACGTCACAGACGTTCCCAGTACGATTACAGATCTGCCAAGTAACATTACAGTTGTCCCCAGTAGCACCACAGGCTTCCCTAGTAACACCACAGACTTGCCAAGTGACATCACAGACTTACCAAGTAATGTTACAGACAGTAACATCACAGACAGTGATATCACAGATTTGTCAGGCAACGTCACCGTGACGACAGCAAAACCCATCCAGACCACAGTAAAGGAGGTCATATACACGGAGATACCACGGCTCACAAAGGCACCAACAACAACGCAGTCAGCAGACGAAGCCACGCCTGAAACATCATCTGTGTCTGCGCTGGTCAACCAGTCGGAGGTCACCACAGAAAATACAACAACAACGCTCCCTGGGTTCGCAGAAAACATCACAGCGGTCGAAGAGGGACCGGGAACAACGTCTGCTGAGGAAATACGCTACACGGAGATAGACTGGCCCAGAAAAACCGCATCGACGACAGAGGCACAGACAGCCTCTCCTCCTTTCAACCAGTCAGAAATCTTAGCTGAAAACGTGACTGCAATGTCCACGGATTCGTCAGCAAACATCACCATGACATCGACAGTGGAGGGTACGTCTCCAGTAACGAAAATCCAGTACACGGAGACAACGTTGCCCAGAAGAACAGCAGCCACAAGTGCAGCGGAAGAAAGAACGACATCAAAACCGAAACTGGAAGCTGCCACTGATGTGGCGAATCGGTCAGACGTCACAGTCGGAAACACAATCGGAACACCTCTCGTGCTCACAGATGCGTCAACTGAAAGCACGAACACAACGCAAAAGCCCGGCCCAACCACAGCGAAGGAGATAGAATATACTGAATTAGAGCTGCCTGGAAAAACGACACCATCGACTGAAGAGATGGAAGTCATCGCACAAACACAGCCGACCGTTGCATCGGAAAACGCCACCTCCGTGACTGAAGAGTTGACAGACTTGTCAAATATCACCGAGAAGCCGATGACAACCATTGCCAAAGAAGTCAAATACACGGAGATCGAGTGGACAAGGAAAACCGAACCACAGCCTACCACAGCCGCGTTTGACCACTCGAGCCCTGCTGTAGAAAACGCAACCGCATCTCCTGAAAATTTCACAGAGAGCAAGGTTACGTTGGCGGTGACGGCCGTTCCAACAGTGTTGAACGAGTCGGTCTCTCTGTCGGAAAACACGACAGCAGAACCTGTCGGCTCTACAGATGGAGAAAGAAACGTGAGCTCCGCTAGTCATCCAGCGACACCTACCCCTGAGGAGATCAAATATACAGAAATTGACTGGCCTAGACGGACGGAATCCACGGCAGATGTGATAGAAAACATCACGGCAGTGTATGCGTCAGCTGAGAAGAACGTATCGGACCAAACCACAGCCAGTATGACAGCTGCACTATCCGAATCTACAGATCTGTCCGAAAACATGACTTCAGCCACCACAGTAAAGCCAGGCGCGACCACGACTGAAGAGCAAAGATACACAGAAATAGAATGGCCGAAGAAAACAGGATCCACGCTGAAAACGGCCGAGGCATCTACACAAGAACCGCGTCCTACAGTCGCCGATTCTAGCGAGTCAGGCACTTTCCCAGAAAACGTGACTGCAACAACATTCGAGGCTACTGACATCACCTCGACCACAGGTAAGCCAGCCGGGACCACTGGAGAGGAAATCAAATACACGGAAGTAGAATGGCCGAGGAAAACGGAGTCCCCGATGTTAGAAACCTCCACACAAGAACCGGGAGAACCCACCAGCGTTGTAGTCGATACGTCAGCAAACGACACGATAACCGCTGAAAATGCAACTGCAGCACCAGAAATGACTGCTGAAAATGCTACTGCATTACCAGAACTTCCTGTGGTGAATGCGACCACAGCACCGGAACTTACAGTCCAGAATGCGACTGCAGCACCAGAATTGTTGCAAAATGCCACTGCATCACCAGAACTTACAACCCAGAACGTTACTGCAGCACCAGAAGTTGTACAAAACGCGACTGCATTACCAGAACTTACTGCAGAGAACGCGACTGCAGTACCAGACGTACAAAACGCGACTGCAGCACCAGACGTACAAAACGCGACTGCAGCACCCGAACTTACAACCCAGAACGTTACTGCAGCACCAGAAGTTGTACAAAACGCGACTGTAGCACCCGAACTTACTGCAGAGAACGCGACTGCAGCACCAGATGTACAAAACGCGACTGCAGCGCCAGAACTTAGTGCAGAGAACGCGACTGCAGCACCAGATGTACAAAACGCGACTGTAGCACCAGAACTTAGTGCAGAGAACGCGACTGCAGCACCAGATGTACAAAACGCGACTGCAGCACCAGATGTACAAAACGCGACTGCAGCACCGGAACTTACGGAAGAGAACGAGACGACAGCACTAGAAGTTCCAGTCCAGAACGCCACTGCAGCACCAAACGTTACAGTCCAGAACGCCACTACAGCACCAGACGTTACAGGCCAGAACGCGTCTGCAGCACCAGAAGTTACAATCCAGAACGCTACTGCAGCACCAGAAATTATGCATAATGCGACTGCAGCACCAGAACTTGCTGAGGAGAATGCGACTGCAACATTAGAAGTTACACTCCAGACCGCGACTGCAGCACCAAAAGGTACAGTCCAGAACGCGTCGGCAACATCAGAAGTTATGGTACAAAACGCGACTGCAGCACCAGACATTATTGTGCAGAATGCGACTGCAGCACCTGAAGTTACTGCAGAAAATGCGACCGAAGCACCAAACCTTACTGCAGTAGAAGCTAGCGCAGCACCAGATGCTACAGCAGAAAATGCGACTGCTGCACCACAATTTACTGCAGAAATCGCGACTGCAGCACCAGATGTTACAGCAGAAAATGCGACTGCAGCACTAGAATTTACTGCAGAAATCGCGACTGCAGCACCAGACGTTACAGCAGAAAATGCGACTGCAGCGCTAGAATTTACTGCAGAAAACACGACCGTAGCACCAGAAGTTACAGCAGAAAATGCGACTGCAGCACCAGAATTTTCTGCAGAAATCTCGACCACAGCACCGGAAGTTACAGCAGGAAATGCGACTGCAGCACCAGAAGTCACTGCAGAAAACACGACCATAGCACCAGAAGTTACAGCAGAAAATGCGACTGCAGCACCAGAATTTTCTGCAGAAATCTCGACCACAGCACCGGAAGTTACAGCAGGAAATGCGACTGCAGCACCAGAAGTCACTGCAGACAATACGACCGCAGTACCAGAACTTGTACAAAACGTGACTGCAACACCAGAAGTTGTACAAAACGTGACCGCAGCACCAATTACTGCAGAAAATGATACTGCAGTACCAGACGTTTCTGTAGAAAATGCGACTGCAACATCTGTTGATCTCACAGGTCTGCCAACTACAGTCACACCGATGACGACAGGGTCGTTCAAAACCACACCAGAAGTTGTCAGATACACAGAGATAGATTGGCCAAAGAGGACGGAATCTACAACAGAAAGGGTAGACGCACGTACCACCGCTGCGCTGACGTTTCCTGGTATCACCATCAAAAACACAACTGCCATACCTTCTGTGTTTACAGACCTGTCACAGAGCGTAACAACGTCTTCGTCGAAGGCAACGAAAACTACAGAAGAGGAAGTCAATTACCCTGAAATACCAGGATCTCAGAGAACTGAAACAACGGAGATGACCACAACACCGACGACAACCGAGGTCATCCGAACCAAGGAGTGGGAGAGGATAGAGTCGGAGAAGAAGCGCGGAACAACAAAGAAACCGGTGCCACAGCCAACTACCGCGGAATTGGAGTCGCCTGGCGTTCCTCCGGAAAACGCAACTGACATTCGGCCCAATGTTACTGACGCATCAGGCAGCACGACCACGGCACCTATGACTGAATCCACAACAGTTTCTGAGAGGAAAGCAAACTTCACGGAAATAGGTGGTCCTACCGAAGTGGAGTCAAGCACAGTAAGTAACGTGACTGAGGAATCCACCTCACCGACGAGTCCAGATGTCGGCAAACGGACGAGCCCTTATGTGGTAACCGATTCTAGTTTCGACAAGACAGATGGTATGACTGAAACCAGTTCTGTCGGAGCTGATATGGAGTCTATGTTGACGTGGTTGTACGACACGTTGCCAACAACAACCGTTCCAGAAGCAGGAACCGAGACAGAAAATGACACTTCTCCTGGCGGTCTCGAACGTTCCACAGAAGCAACACCACTGAAAAGTTCAGTATCTACAAGTGTCACCGAAGAATCCACAACGAAAATGACACCAGTGAGCGCGGGAGTGGCCAGTGTTACTATCGACGTTAGGGACACGAACACGACGGTTGAGATAACAACTGAATCAACAAAACTGGAGAGCAGCTCAGAAGACGACAGCGGCGTATTCAGCACGATCGTGTCATGGATTTCGTCGACCGTGTCTCCTCTCTTCTCTTCAACAGAAGAAGACACAACCTCTGACACCAAGACCCAAGAAACGCTCATGTTTACTGGTGTACCAAAGGCCACGGAGGCCACTGCTACAGCTGTGCACAAAATCACCACCGAAGCTGCTGCTGCGCTGACAACCCGAAGAACAGACGCACCCGACGTGAACCAGACTACGAGTGATGATGTCAGTGAAGGAGGCAAGCAAACCACTGCAGAAGCTGACGTTGAACAGACAACTATCAAATATGGAGAAGTGCGTACCGCCGAAGCGACCTATAAACCTGAAGTTGGTCAGACTACAACGCTTGCAGAAGAAGACATGAAAACCGCTGGGATATCAGGACTTGTGCCAGTCACAACCGAGAAGGTTGACAAGGTGACCGTCGAAAGCACTCAGAAACCAGCGACCGTTCAGACCTCCACCAAGCGTGTAGACGATGAAAAAGTCACCTCAGAAACACCGCGTGTCGAACACACAACCAGCGAGTTCCTCACGACGCATGTTCGGCCGCCTCTCATTTCGAACATTATGATTTCGTTGAGCAGAGGCCCCGACACGTCCACCTACTTCAGTCGCATGTTCAGCACCACCTTGAAAAGGCCTCCCACCACTCCTGCCACGCCACGTGTTGTCACGAGGAAGCCTGAACCAACCACTGCACCTAAAGATGGCCTGACTACAGAATCACCAAAACGCCTTCCTACCACAGAATCACCACAGTACATAGTCCGGACCGCAGAATCTACTAAGGGCCTCTCCGAGACAACAAGATCTTCTGTGGACGTTCTTTTGACCAAAGAGGCGTCCAAGATTTCACTTCAACCCACAGGCAAAACGGCGCTGACCACTCCAGCCACCGCCCCTCCGACAACCACCGCCCTGACGACCGTGAGGACGACCAAGAAGAAGGGGATGGAGGTGGAGGTGATCTACCCCCCGGGTCCCCGCCCAGACATGAGCACCGCCCGACCCGAGAGCGTGACCTTGACAGTGTACCGGGCCGTGAAGAACGTGTACAACGTCAGCAAAGAGACCATGATGGAAACGCTGCAGCAGGGCAGAGAGGTGAGGAGGAGTCAGTCCTTGGGGGATGCTAAGATAGTGGTGTTAAAATTAGTGTTTAATGGTTACTGACAGGAGACATTGTTTGATTTGATACAAGTGACTGGTATGTTAGGCGCCTGCTCTGCTCGCCGGGCATCTCCAGGTTGTCTTCTCATGATGTAGGTAATGTTTGTGAGAGGGAGAGAGAGAGAGAGAGTGTGTGTGTGTGTGTGTGTGTGTGTGTGTGTGTGTGTGTGTGTGTGTGTGTGTGTGTGTGTGTGTGTGTGTGTGTGTGTGTGTGTATGTGTTAATCCTACAGAGAAAAAGGGACGAGAACGACAGAGGGAGGGAGAGGTAACAAACAGCTTATCATGCGTGCCAAAGTTTATGTTTACTGGAAATCCTCATAGATACTCCGTGCTGATGCATAAGTCTGTCTATTGCTCACGGTGCATCATCCCTCATTCAGTGCCTGCGGACCAGTAGCCTGAAACTGGGTTCAAAATCCTAAGGTGGACAGGGTTTTCCCTCACCAAATCGACTCAAAATTCAGACTCGCTCGCTTGAGAGAAGGAGCTTGCATTTCCCTTCCCGCAAAAATGGTTTTTAAAAAAAAGCCGTACCATATTAATCTGATAATCGGTCGTCTTTCATCAGGTGTTGCGACAGTCGCTGAAGAAGCTGGCCAACCTGTGGCACCAGTGTGTGAAGGGTGTGGTGAACGTGGTGTACGTGCCGGCCAAGAAAGGCGTGGAGAAGATCCAGTCCAAACTCACCATCGCCTACTCCAACATACGCAAAGCCTACGACTACGGCAAGAGGGTGAGTACTGATAATAGCGTGTATTATATAGGTGCTTTACCTAATTGTTCGCGCCGCTAACTACACATAGCACGCATGCTCACGTGAATCACACGCTTTCTCTCACACACCGGACATCATATTACCATCACGTGGTGCGCAAGTTCAGCTCAGCTATTTAGGTTTCGGAATATAGAATTGCATTTATCTTGAATTTTTGAAGAATTCCAGAGCAGAGTATACAAAGTAATTCTTGCGATCACGTGTTGGGTCTCCTTGTGACGATCTTCCTATGCACCGTGTTAACCATATTCCTACCAAATCAGTTCCGTCGTGGGTCACAGTCCAGTACAGGGGAAAGGAAGAGAACCTTTTACTTACTGGTACAAAAATCAAGTTGCATAGTCCCTGATAAACTGGCAAAATAAAGGAAATGTATGAGAGTGCAAGGAGATGCACCTAGCAGGCGCACGAGCACTCATGTTCTAAGCATAATATTATGCATGTCGTTGAGCCTAGGCCGTGACCTTACGGCTCTGTGTATTTTTGTACATATTTCTTCCTCTTTATTTCGTCTTTAAGTGCTTAGTACTATTGTTTATTAACAGATTACATGGTTAAATTAGTAGTAGTAGTAGTAGTAGTAGTAGTAGTAGTAGTGAGAAGTCGGAGACGGACCAAACGAGTTTCGACTTCGATTGAGTCTGAACTGACAACGCACTGAGTTGAAAATTTTTCCTTGTATTTTTGAAGGTGCTGCGGCGAACGTACAACTCTGCCAGAGCGAACCTGAACAACTTCTACAACTACCTCTCCGGCTATTACAACCAGTACTACAACAAGTACTACAACTACTTCCGGCGTCTCTTCACCACCGCCGGCTCGCCCGCTCCGCGTCTCACCAACGGCTACAACAACCGCAACAACAACAACGGCAGGACCATTATCAACGGGAACGCGGGGACGGAGGTCGGGAGACGAGTCATCAACCGCAACAGGTACACATTTGGTGGTTTGGGGGTTGTAGGTTGCCTGCGTGTGAATGTGTGGTTAGAGGTGAGTGAGTGAGTGAGTTTTTTTTTTTTACTTAACGCCGCGCAATTTAAGACTAATTCGTAGCTAAGTGTGCCTGCACTACGTGATAAAAACAAAGCTAGTTTAGTTCGAGGTAAGACTCTAACCCAGGGCTAAAAGCGCTAACCTCGACCAATACAAATATTTGGCCCCTGCCAGGAGGACAATAAATAACGGAAAAATTGGGGGGGGGGGGGGGATAAATACTATTGACTGTGAAATTGCTTTGAACCTAACTCAAATCTTGATTACCGATAACCCGATTACGCCGTATTGACAAGATTCTTGATTTCTGACACAGGAATGGCCACGGGACGAAGATTCCGGCCAGACCCCCAGGCTCCAAGATCCCGCCCCGCCGGCCAACAGCAGGAGGAAGAGGGATGATAATGGTGCCCGTGCAGAGCGGACGAGGCAGGCCTGTGGTACCGGTCGTCAGCTCTAACGGTTATCTGGACGTCCGTAACGGGCAGACGGTGGTTGGGGGGCGCCCTCTGCTGCCCGTAGTCACGTACGACAGGAACGGCAAGCCTAGCGTTGTTGGTGTCTTGCCGGTCAACGGGCAGACGGGGCCAGCTGGAAGGGGGAGGGGTTACTACCCAACAAACAGCGGCGCTGGAACTCCAAACGCAGGGTACAGCGAGCGCGGTAACTTCCAGTACAGACCGACCTACAACGGTGCTGCGCCAAATGGCGTGCCTTATGGGTCAGCGGGTCAGGGTGGAGTCTTCACCAACAGAAACGGAGGCGGCGGTATGGTAGGAGGCGGCGGATACCCTGCTACGTACGGGACTGTTCCGGTAAATGCACAGTACCCAAGTAGCTATGGCAACGGCCAGGGTGCGTATGTACCGGCCAGTGGTGTCATCGGCAGCAGACGACAGGGCGTTTACGTTCCCGCTAATGGTGGACAGGGCACGTATGGCAGCCGACGAAGGCCGGGAAGCTACGTCCCTGTAAACGGGAACCAAAATGGCGGACAGACCGCATACGTCCCCGTGAATGGAAACGGTGGCAAGCAAGGAGCTTACGTCCCAATACAGGGAAATAATGGTCGAGGCGCCAGCATGACAGCGACGGGATACGGCGTTAATCGGAACGGGCAG
This sequence comes from Batillaria attramentaria, assembly GCA_018292915.2. Taxonomy (NCBI): domain Eukaryota; kingdom Metazoa; phylum Mollusca; class Gastropoda; family Batillariidae; genus Batillaria; species Batillaria attramentaria. The sequence continues at coordinate 354,458 of JACVVK020000462.1, read as the reverse complement.
CGTGGGTCCACAGAAACTGGCCGATCTCCCAAAGACTCCAAACCCGCCGTCTTCAACCCGTACGCAGAACGTCAGAGTGGCCAGTCTCAGCCAGTCCCTGGTCAGACTCAGTCACCTGCACAAGGTGTACTGCCTCCGGCCGCATCTCGTGGGACTGACGCTGGGGCCAGGCGGACGGGGAGCCGGTCAACGGGACACCGCCAACCGATACAGGGACTGTATGGGGAAAGCAGACCAGCGTACAAGGGATTGACAAGCGATGGTGGTGGCTATCCAGGCAGTGACGCAGTCGACACAAACCCCAGAGCTCCCCAGCAGAGGCCACCACCAGCCGGCTCCTCCAGATCCGATCTCGGCAGCCAGCAAGTTCCTTTAGCAAAACAGTCACAAAACGGCGATCGTGGAGCTGCGCAGACGGATCAGCTAGCACAGCCAGGACAAGACCGAGGCGCCTCGTCACAGACCGGAGACGCTACCTTCCAGTCGGAGAGAGGTAACCAGAATTTCGCCGGAGCCCAAGGCAGAGCGATCCCTTACGACGAAGCCAGGGCTCAGGGTGTCCAAGGTGACGACGCGACAGCAAGCAGCGCTAACGTGGCTACTCAGAGACGACCACAGAGGCGCGTTCCAGTGAGAGACTTTGTTTGGACAAAAACTTCACCTGTAGGCAACGCAGGACGGACAGGTCACATAGACCCAGCACAACCTTCTGATGCTAAACAAAGACGTACCTCTGACCAATATGGGAATTTTCGCGGGCGGGGCAGAGAGAAGAGGAGGAGGCGACGACGTCGGCGAAGAAGGCGGAGAAACGCGAGCTGAAAATTCACCGGAAAGCGAGCACCACCATTCGTCGTCCTCGGGTATCACGTGCACGCATATGATTAAGCAGCCCTGCAATCTTGAAGTTAAACCAATACAGTTTAAGTCAAGCTCGCAGTAGGGGGCGTTTAAAGTCACAACTGAGGTTTGAGGATATGAATTTCAGTGTCAGTTTGTCAAGCCACAGTAATGATTTGCCAAAGACGAAACGTTTTCTTTCTGAGACAATTCCAGCCACGGTTCAGACTTTTCCAAGCCACCGTTGAGACTTTGTCAGAGAAGTATCGTCGACAAAGGCGTAACCAGAGATCGAGAGAAATATACCATTGCAAAACAGAATGGACGTACAACCGATTTATGTCATTGTCAGTGAAATCCCGATGCAAATGAACGGGTGTCCATTGAAGAAGCAAGAGAAACTTTTGGTGCACTTGTTAGATACTTCAGTTTATTCACCGACAGCATGTGTATCATTATTGGTGGGCAGTGTGAACTGAACACAAGAGTTCGTGCACGTGTTGTCTGCATAGGATTGAAGATCATCATTATACTGTGAGATGGGAAAAAAATATACCAGTCCGGCTGCGTGCGTGAGTCTGTGACGAGAAACTGGATGTGTTCAGAGAGCAATATACTGCTGCCTCTCGAGTATGACTGAGTGCCAGGACATTTTGTTCCAAAGCACACCACGATCAATGCATTAAACTGTAATTATTATTTCACACTGACTGACCCTCATAACAAGTGCCCTCATACCCAGATGGTGTCTTCAGAAGAATATGGACATCGCCAGGTTTGGTCCTTGCTTCGTGGACGTTGGATGTGTCTCATACTTACCTGACATCGATTTTTAATTAGTCTTCTATATTGTAATCGTGCGACGTAAGCAATAACTTGATGTGAATGCGGCTGCAGTACTGTGTTTGACATGATTTCATTTGATTGTTTTCAGCTCGTGAGCGTGGTTCAGTTTTGTGATGCAGTAGGAGAATGAGACACAATCTGAAAAAAAAACAACAACAAAAAATTGACGACAATTTTCCTGATGAGGTAGGCAAAAACACAGTCTGGCTTACAAATACACATCTGGCTTACGAATTTCTTGTCATCTATTAAGACATTTTGCCGAAAATTACGACGAATGGGAGACGTTTACAGCCTTGGTCGTGTCTACCATTTTTATATGCAACTATTTTTTGCCTTTTCTGGGTGAAGAACCATAATTTTCTCATAGAAAAGTTTTGTTTTTGGTTGGTTTTAAAGATGCAAGTTTTGCGCGTTCATAAACATCTGTCCATCTAACGCAGTGAAGCTATGAGAAAGAACAGTTTTGAAGTTGAAATGCAGTGTCGGAGACATGTAACATACAGTATACTGATCACCAAAAGATGTCATATACTATGATGAACCCATAGATTTCTGTATATAGAGTTGCATTACCATGGGTGCTCCAACCACCTGTTTCAAACTTTTCATGCTGTTATGTTTCCATGGTATGAATGTCATTGCACGGTGCATTTTCTTTTGTCTTTCTGAGTTCTACGTGCCATATCTATACAACTTCATATTCTCTTTTCCTCAGTTCCTCTAAAATACTGAGATTTTCATGCCCAGTAATGTGCAGAATAGAACCTACTTGTTTTAGGTAGGTGTACTTATTATGCATTTTCTTGAAATTGGATTGTGTTTCAGTTTGTTTAAATATAAGTCTACATTCTTTTAACTGTTTGTAAATAAACCAGTTTGTATATCTGACTTTATATTGTGTGGACATTACTGTATTCAATGTACAGGAAAATTGCAGCCAACACTTTTTGGCACTGGAGCGAATTCAGTTTACTTAAATTTCATTCATTGACAGAACCAAAACGTGCTTCAGTTGAAGTAAAGATGCCACAATTCCGGTTCAGAACTTTTTAGTTTTATACTGTACCTACAGTTCAAACACACACAACAGACTATGAACAACATCAATAAAACAGGTGGTTCACTTAAGAAATTTATTCCGCATGCATACGACATCTTCAACATACTGAACAAGACCAATCGATTCTCTTGCAATGCAAGAACATCACCTATATATATATATATATATATATATATATGATGAAGGGCCCCATCATTACTTCTGTGTTTCAACTATATAATTATATATATATATATATGTTGATAAAATGATACCTTAGTGAGTATTGTTAAAATGCAGAGAGTGTACGGTGTACGCAAATAGAAAATTTGCATTTACCTTAAGTAACTTTAAAATATGCACCTCCTGGCTTACGCAGGTGTGCAAAGTAACTTGGTGAAAAGACAAACCATGTTCAAGCATAGGCTGCACCACGAAAATGAGACACCTACTGGCAAACAAAGAGTAACTAGATACATAAACAAGTGTCTTCAGCACCCTCAACTAGTGTAAATAACATTATAATAATAATAATAATGAGTACTGTATAGGCGTTTACCCAATTTCATGAATCGGCTCAAAGCTCCGCGAACTGAACGCAACAAGCACGCTCACGTGAATCACACGCATTCTCTTACACACTGGACATAATCACATTACAGTCATGTGGTGCGAAAGGTCAGCTTAGCTATTTAAATTTTGGAATTTAAAATTGCATTTATTTTTTCAAATTTGGTGGGCTGAAACTTCCAAAGCAGAGGGGGAGGAAGCCGGAGTACCAGGAGAGAACCCCCGACGATCAGCCCGAATGAACGGTGCCACATACGAGAAGAAAAATTCTTTGCCCCGAGTGGGACTCGAACCCCTGACAACCACTAGACCATTGACCGCCCCAACAGATCATAAACCCAGCCACAACGTGGAGCTTAAGCAGACACATCGATAAGGAGTCATTTTGCTCGCGCGTGTGAAGTGATAGCACCTGACTGGAAAAGCCTGTGAACTTTCTGCATGTCCTAAACACAAGGATTTGAGACCTGGTCGTCAAGCATTTACAAAGGTGGTTTACGAAGTGGGGAATGATTATCGTTTCTGAGCGCCAGGGAACATATACACAAATAAAATTATATTTATTGTCCAGTTCAAATTCGTGTTAACTAGAAAATCGACTTGGATACCCGCTCTGCAAGAACACAGATAGATGGCGGAGGGCTATAACATACACTAAAAGCGTTTACACATGTGAACACTTTAGGACATATGCACCAATAATGGAAAAAGCATGTACATAATGATTAAGCAGGCACTTTCCGTATAACACATGTACAACAACAGAGCACTGGCAGCATAAGCTCAGTACAACACTACAGCTGTACGAGCCAAGACAATGTGCAAGTGACTCCTCTTGGATCAGTCCTCTTTCCTCAAGGTCTCCTGCAGCTTGGCTCTGACTCCCTGAAGGACTTTCAGCATTACAGAATCTGGCATCCCATGCACATAAAAATTCTGTTGAGAAAGAGATGAAAAATTAATAATGACTATGTACTGTGTGGGTGCATTACCCAATTTCTTGAATTGGCTCAAAGTGCCACGAGCTGAACCCAACACGCACGCTCACATGAATCACATGCATTCTCTCACACACTCGACATAAACACATTACAATCACATGGTACGAGGGGTCAGCTCAGCTATTTCAGTTTCGGAATTTAGAGTCGCATTTATTTTCATATTTTGTGGGCTGAACGAGTAAGCTTGCCAGACCACGCCACGTCTTGTGCTCATTATGCACGGTGCACGATTGGCTGATTTCTAGGGCCCCGCCCCTTTTGATTGACAGGAGTGGAGTCGTCTGTTGCTGTGTTTGTCCATCACTTGACCACACAGGGCAAAATATTGCAAGTACTGAATCTGCAGCACACAAACAGCTTTGCAAAGGGCTTTGACTCCCTTTAAATTCAAACGCTGACATGGTTTCTATCTCTTAATTAGTCTGTTTTCTTGAAAGGATTGACAAGAATATAGAGCATACTCTGAGATTCTAACAGAGTAGGTTGCTGTACCACGCTAGCAGGCAGTGAGTTCCAGACTGCTGGGGTGGTAAACCAGAAACAGCGTTCGCAACAAACAAACAAAAAAATAACTCTTACCTGCAGTTTGTGAGCCCAGTAGCCCTCTGTTACAGCTGCACGCCCCACAGAAGACAAAGCATTTCTTACAAAAACATCTGGTGATGGATCCAAGAGTGCATTCCCTCGAAGACCGCTTGACTCATACAGGTTCTTGGACATCTTGGTACTCACAATGTTCGGTGTGATTGTCTGCAGAAAACAACAATAAATTATCTCCTGTATGCATGCTGTTCAAACAAGTCGATTTGTGTACTGCCAATGCTGAAAAAGGTGCATAAAACGTGTGCTGTGTGACAACTGAAATGTAATCAAATACACGTTTGTTTTAAAGAAAAGTGTTTAAAAAAAAGGGAAGTAAATAGGTATGCAGCCAGTATCTGCCCTCCATAGTTCCCTGTATGCCTTTACAAAATGTGCAGTTATACGCAGAAAAGCAAGTGAATTTATCAGTTTTAAGACCACACATTTTTTCTGACATTACACACACCTTTTTTTTCCCCTCTATTTCTATGGCAATGTTGTAACAACGGGGATCTGTATGATAACAACAAGGGATGGTGTGGGGTTTTTTTTTGTTGTTGTTGTTTTGTTTTGTTTTTTGTTTTTTTTTTGGGGGGGGGATTGCTGCCCCAATTCTTTTGCCAGTTCCAGTGGTGTTCCTCCCAGGTAATGGGTAGAATCCACGGACGGCTAAAAAGTGGGGGCAAATTTTATTATGCATGATGATGGAGAAGAGGATGATGGTAAGATGATGCTATGGAGGTCCGTGTGGCTTGGGGCTGCGGGACCGGGCCGCATTCCACGCTTCCTGTCATAAATATCCCGGCACTAACCAGGCTCAGGAACTACGGCACCTGCAGTGCCGGCCGTGTAATCATCCACATCATAAGACGTGTCATACCGAGGGAAGCACCCCCCAAAAGTCGCACCCGTGAAGTGGGTAAATCTCGGCTGTGTGGCAACAGCCTCCCAACTGGGCCCATAGCACACCCGTTCTGGGTAAGAGCCAACCTAGGTAGGAAAAATCCCACTTGCCTCAGATTGGACTCGAACCCAGGTCTCCTGGTCCATGGTCCGAAGTGCTAACCACTACACTACGGCGGCCGGTACAACAAGGGATGTTTGCACAGGCACCATTACCCAACTGTTTCGCTAACAGTAACAGTTCTGTGAGCTGAACTCAATGCACGTGCTCACATGAGCTGCATACTTCCTACTCACACGCTAAAGAAACTGACCACATTTCAGTCAAGCAGTGCAAAGGGTCAGCTCAGCTACCAAAATTTCAGAATCTGTCATCACTATTTATCTGTAAAAAATTATTAATTGCCGAACAAATTCCACAAGAAGGGAGGTATTAAACCAGAGCAACCAGAAAGAGCCCAACAACAACTGATAAACACTGCCATGTACCAAAAGAAAAAAAAAATCTGGCAATACATGAAGGGTCCGAACCCCCATTCACTTGCACTGGTAACGGAAGTCTCACGCACGCACACACACACACACACACACGACAGAGCTAGAGGGTTATTACATAGACTCCCAATGTTACACAAGGGAGCAAAAAAAAAAAACCGCTCACCTGTATAGTAACACCTTGAGATGCATACTCCAACTGAAGGGCTTTAGACAGGCATATGATGAATGCCTGTAAAAGGGAACACATAACTGATAAGGGTGACCCTCTATGGCATATGCAGCATGGTATTCAACCTGTTTACCCCATGCATAAATATTGTGCGCGCACACGCACATATACACACAGTAAAGCGCGCATCTAAGAGAGAGAGGGAGAAAGAGAGAGAGAGAGAGTGGGTGTTTTCCTTCTCCGATACCAGAAAGCAATCGTCTGTCACCTGTCAATCAGGCCTGCGGGAAGTAACTCTGTCAAAGGGGAACGCACTCTCTGGGGCACAGAGTCTTTCAGTGGAAAGTACCTCTGTGCACGGTGGGGAAATGGCGCTCACTGCGCTACCGTGACGGGCCTAAATTGTCTCGGTGCTCTCAAACACAAGGTCGCGCACTATGTCATCCTTGACCAGCTTTGAACCCAGAGGGATCCTCAGTGGCGCAGGTGATGGCAGGCTGTCTTCAGAGTGAAAGTAGGCGTGTTTCTGAATCAGAGACATACATAACATGTCTCTGTCTGAATGGACAGATCTATTATTACATTCAGTCCTAGAGCACGGGTGTGTATGCTTTTGTAATCGTCTCTTATTCCACCACAAGGCAGGTACGTGATCGCCTGCACCGTGCAATAATACTTGCCTGTAGAGTGCAACACCTTGGCTAGACTCCAGAGTGCAGTCCCTTTTCGGCGGGGCGTGAAAATGTGACTGCTTACACCCAGCGCCATTTTCAAAAATGGCGATTTTTTTTTAGAAAAGCAGAGACTTGTGTGTCATATGATTCGATTTGAAACGAAGTCTTGAATATCCGGCCACTTTTCGTTTGGGCAAAATCTTTGCCAGTGGACAATTATTGTTGCGCTTTGATGGCACTGTTTACGTGGTACACTGATCCAACAGGATGTGAGTAAACGGCAAGGGGGTTGCACTCTGACAGGCCAAGGTGTTGCACTCTGCAGGCAAGTATTATTGCACGGTGCAGACGATCACGTACCTGCTTTGTGGTGGAATAAGAGACGATTACAAAAGCATACACACCCGTGCTCTAGGACTGAATGTAATAATAGATCTGTCCATTCAGACAGAGACATGTTATGTATGTCTCTGATTCAGAAACGCGCCTACTTTCACTCTGAAGACAGCCTACCGTCACTTGCGCCATTGAGGATCCCTCTGGGTTCAAAGCTGGTCAAGGATGACATAGTGCGCGACCTTGTGTTTGAGAGCACCGAGACAATTTAGGCCCGTCACGGTAGCGCAGTGAGCGCCATTTCCCCACTGTGCACAGAGGTACTTTCCACTGAAAGACTCTGTGCCCCAGAGAGTGCACCTTGGCCTGTCAGAGTGCAACCCCCTTGCCGTTTACTCACATCCTGTTGGATCAGTGTACCACGTAAACAGTGCCATCAAAGCGCAACAATAATTGTCCGCTGGCAAAGATTTTGCCCAAACGAAAAGTGGTCGGATATTCAAGACTTCGTTTCAAATCGAATCATATGACACACAAGTCTCTGCTTTTCTAAAAAAAAATCGCCATTTTTGAAAATGGCGCTGGGTGTAAGCAGTCACATTTTCACGCCCCGCCGAAAAGGGACTGCACTCTGGAGTCTAAGGGGAACGACCTTGTAAGAATTTATTCACCCAAGTGGAACCTTGCATACGTCAAAAAGTTAATGACGTCAACCAGCTAGGCGAGCTAACACGAACTCATGTGTTTGGGGTTTTGCGACCGCAAAGAGGCATGGGAAGGGTTTCCAGTACTTTCTTGTACGTGTCAACATGCTTGATGTCAGAGAGCTTGTTAAAGGTCTTGGTGCACATACCAGTGAGTATGTCTGTTGATTAACCTACAGCATGCAGCCAGTTTACACTATATAAACTACACGTGAATGTCACCAATTATGGAAAATGTCATCTTCAACTCCAACGTGACGTCAGTTCTGCTCTACGGATGTGAAACATGGAGGACAACAAAGACGATGCAGCAGAAGATCCAGACATTTCTCAACACCTGTCTGAGGCGCATCTTCAACATCCGATGGCCAGAGAAGATCCGGAACGAAGAGCTGTGGGAGCGAGCGGGGCAGGAACCAGTGGCCAAGCAGATCCTGCGGAGAAAGTGGGGCTGGATTGGACACACCCTCAGGAAGCCAGCATCCAGCACCACACGCCAAGCCCTGACATGGAACCCGCAGGGGAAAAGGAAGAGAGGCCGGCCTCGCAACAGCTGGAGGTGGGACACTGAGGCAGAGCTATATAAGCAGGGGACCAACTGGACTGGAGTGGCAAGAATAGCCCATGTGATGGCGAAGGGTTGTCGATGGTCTATGCTCCACTTGGAGCCAAGGGCCTAAGTAAGTATAAACAATCTCAGCAGAAAGCCCAAAAAAATCCAAAGTAATCTAATAACGAACGTACCTTGGAAGCTGAATAGGCTGCAAACAGCGGTAGGGGGCGTAACCCAGACGTAGAGCTGACATTGATAATGATGCCTCTCTTCCTCTCTAACATTCCAGGCAGCACAATGCTGGTCATCTGTGCAGAAAAAAAGGCGTGCAATATTCACCCCACCAGCTCCCCATCACCCCATCCCAATCCAAGCTATCAGCTGACATCTCGTTCTTCAAGTAATTACCTGACCAGTTTTCACCCAACACCCAGTTACCAAGATGCTTCAAGTGCATTGCCCTGTGTGTGTGTGTGTGTGTGTGTGTGTGTGTGTGTGTGTGTGTGTGTGTGTGTGTGTGTGTGTGTGTGTGTGTGCAAACTCACCATAATGTTTGACATGACATTGCAGTGTATCAGATCCATGTAGTGCTGAAAAGAAATTGCGACGTCAGCTGTACAAAAATCGAACAACCAGATCGGTGGGGGAGGGTTGCAGTGGGGGGAGGGGGAGGATTTTCACACACACACATGTACAATGCATGCATGCACACCTTCACACACACACACACACACACACACACACACACACACACACACACACACACACACAAGTCACATGTATAATGTATGCATGCACACCTTCACACACACACACACACACACACACACACACACACACACACACACACACACACACACATCCACACATCCACACCTGTTGATAGTTGTCCAGGCTGCAAAAATAGTCTGGACAATATTCATGCAGCATCCCAACATTGTTCACTGTTTAAACAAATAATATAATAAGAGAAATAATAAATGAACAGATAAAAAAAAATACGTACATGTACATGAATGTAAGTTGAAAGTGCACAAACTTTACAAATAAGTGAAACGCACTTGTTATCCATATAGATGATAATAATAATAATAATGAATATTGTATAGGCGCTTTTCCCAATTTCATGAATCGGCTCAAAGCGCCGCGAACTGAACCCAACACGCACGCTCACGTGAATCACACACATTCTCTCACACACTGGACATAACACATTACAATCACGTGGTGCGAAGGGTCAGCTCAGCTATTTTAAATTTCGGAATTTAGAATTGATTTATTTTTCAAATTTTGTGGGCTGAACATTTCCAAAGCAAAGGGGGAGGAAGCTGGAGTACCCGGAGAGAACCCCCGACGATCGGCCCGAATGATCGGTGCCACATACGAGAAGAAAAATTCTTTGCCCCGAGTGGGACTCGAACCCCTGACCTCTCGCATTGGTGACAGGTCTCTTAACCACTAGACCACTGACCGCCCCAACTGATGTTACTTATACACAAGTGTTTCACTACACCTTCAAATATGCCTCTCCTGTGTAAACATAATTATGCAAATCGACCATGCCATCTTTTCTTTACATGTGTTGTTCCTGCAACTGTTACTGTTGTGGTTTTGAAGATGTTTAATATTTCTAGGCTCCCTCACTCCTTTTGTTCAAATGTCGTCTTCCTACCACTCACCGAGCACACCAATGTCAAGGCCAGACAGCTGATTCTGAATGTTGTCATAGATGTCAGTCCTGGTGAAATCGGCAGCGATGTACTTTGTTTTCACGTTCGACGCCTGCTCTGTTTACATCCCATACGGACAGATTAACATCAACAAAAAAGTATAAATAATTAAGAACCACAGACATACACCATAACTACATAAAAATATGTTATGAATCTGTACAAAATGAATGGCTCTGATAGTAGCCCCAGCAGACGACAGCTAGCGGTGGTCAGCCAGTCAGACCCCCTCAGATGTTACCCAGGGCTGACATGAACACAAGCCTTGTTCTCATTCTGTGATTCCCCGCATGAAGGCTGCTAGCTGTCATCTGAATTTTTTTTTTTTTCCTGTTGTTGGAACTTAACTGAAGTAGGCAGTTTTTACTGCAACATGCAGTGAGCCCATGCAGCACTATATAATTTCATTTTTCTGATACGAAAAACATTTTCTATTGAAGTCAAACCTTCACAACAGTACATGTACATCATCCCATGTTCATGATTTCAAGCACAAAGAATATAATTATGTACCAATATTTTCAGCACTAGAAAAGAGGAGATGGCCAATCAGGTTATCACTACTACTGGCGTAAGTTACTGACCGATCTCGGCAGCTTGTGCAGCCAGTTTGCTGGGGTTTCTACTGATCAACACAACATCCATGCCTTTTGCTGCCAGCTGAAACAGTACACAAAAGTAATTAGTGATGCTGGCGGAAGCGGTTGACTATCACCCATTTTTTTTTTTGCCAGTCAGGGGTGTGGTGGTGGTGGGAGTGGGGAGGGCACAGGGGAAGAGGGGGTGAGGGGGAACTTCCTCAAATCAAAAGTTTTTTGTTAGTTTCTAAGCCTGCGGACAGGACCTTCTTCTTTTCAGTGGTGTCTGAGTGTCAGAAGTTTCACTGGTGTACTGTCTATGCTTTTGTCTGTCTTTCTGTAGACACGAATCAACCAGGTGGGGGGATTTTCTGTCATCCCACAATACTCTCTTTTAATCGCAGGGGCTGAAGTGTATTGTGCATACACAGTGAACTAATAATGAATAAAAACTTCATCAGTGCATGAACTAACTAAAGAGAGGCAGGGAATCACTGATCATTGTATCAATTACCAGTTTCGCATAGCTCTTGCCAATGCCATCTGTGCATCCTGTGACAACTGAAACAATATAATGCAGACACATCACCAAGGTCATAATTTAACACCACTACATGGCCAAAAATAAGCTAATGTGACACTCCACAGTGAGGATATAACAGTTTTGCACACTGAAAATAAGAGTAACTGTAACTGGTAAAGGAAACAGTGTCTTACAGAAATTCTGAGATGCAGTGACTGGACTGCTGACTTCTGGCAATTTGAGTGCATCCGTTAGTATTTCTGACAGGAAGGCGCCTAGGGCTCATGTTAAAACTGAGGTGTACATGGTTCTCCCTCTTCTTCATTGTAATGACCAGCTTCAATATCCAGTCCAATCAAATGTCCACTAACAAAGCTCAGAAGTACTCCATGAAAACAGTTCATGTTCACTGCATCCAGAAAAAACAGGCCCGGAGCAGAGTTAGGGGGAAGGAAAAAAAAAAAGGATTTGCTCAGTGTCCCTGATTACACACAGGTGTGCGTGTTTGTACGCACAAATCTCTTAAACTGACGCACACATCTGAGAACAGCACGTCACAGGGGACGCACATTTCTGGTCTCTCATAATGGGCTATTTGGTAAGCGTGCGGGTTCCTCCCTTTGCCAATTCGCTATGGCTGACACATACATCTCTCCCACTTGAATGCTTTTTGGAAAACAACAAATGGTATTGACTTACAGACTTTTTATACCAAAAGACCATGGCCGCCTTAAAATTTACAAAAGGGCCCTAAAAAATATCACTGATGGAGAGTGGGTCCCACGGACCCTTGTATTTTTGAATCACAGGTAACACTGCTGTGTGCGGCACTCACTTAATCAATATGTTGAAAATTCTGATGTTGATGCCAGGGTTTCTGCGCTAAGGGACAGTAGTAATAGTTTGGAACTGAACAAGAAGAAATATACAGCAGGTATAGCAGCTTAGCAGGTCGTGTGTGTGTGTGTGTGTGTGTGTGTGTGTGTGTGTGTGTGTGTGTGTGTGTGTGTGTGCGTGTGTGTGTGTGTGTGTCAGTGTGTGTGTGTGTGTGTGTGTTGAGAGGGGGGGGGGGTCAGGTATCTGTAGTGTAGGACAATCTGGCTACTGTAGGTCGGCGAGGATGACAGTGACACGCGTCACCTTCCCTGTCACTAGCGTCTTTGGACTATTGTCAGACCCCCCCCCCTCCCCCATTCGTCTATGACTTCGTGTGACTACCTGCCCATCGTCCCGATTTCTTGAAGTCAACAGCCGGACCAAGCCATCCGCCCACGAAGAGGACGACGCACGAGACCAGAGCCTTCACCACTTTCCACGCCACGTACATGAAGCATACTGCTCCAAAAACGGCAAAATAGCCAGAAGAACCACCCAACAGCGTTGAGTATTCATCAATGCCCATGACTGTGCAGTAACTGCCTATTCTATGTTTCGTGTAATAAGATCCAAGGACGCGCATCAAGGGAGACCATTCATAGCAACTATGGGCCGCGGTAGCTCAAGTGCATGTGTTTTGCAACCCGTCCACTTGAAGCGCCAACTCGTCCAACTGATCACTCGTCCACCGTTGTACATGTACCATCTCAAGGAAAGTCCCTTTTAAACATGTCCTGTTGCTTTGTCGATTATAACACTTCTTTAGTTTTGATGGAAGCCGCCGCAGCAACCCCGGCCGGCTCAGTCACGGCTTTCAAGTTCTCAGTCAGTGTCCGGTCGAGTCTTGAGTCAGTCATGCTATCTCTCTCTACTTAAACGCGCGTGTGTGTGTGTGTGTTTTTTTTACTTTCAATTCTTTATTGTTTAGGCCATCGGCCCGTCACAAAGCAGATAATTTTACTGACGTACATGTACCGTGAAGTCAGTTACTATATTACTAAATGTCATTATTACTTGAGTGTGTGTGTGTGTCAGTGTGTGTGTGTGTGTGTGTGTGTGTGTGTGTGTGTGTGTGTGTGACATTTTGTGCCACGGTGTCACTGAGTGTCAGTGTGTGCAGTGTGTGCGCGCCGCGTGTCACTGAGTCAGTGTGTGTCACTGAGTCACTGTGCCGTTGTGTGCCGGTGCCGGTCAGTGTCAGTCAGTCAGTGTGTGTGTGTGTGTGTGTCAGTGTGTGTGTCAGTGTCAGTGTGTGTGTCAGTGTCAGTGTGTGTGTGTGTGTGTGTGTGTGTGTGTGTGTGTGTGTGCAGTGTGTGTGTGTGTGTGTGTGTGTCTAGTGTGTGTGAAAGCTGTCAGTCAGTATTTACAATACAATACCCGGCAGTACAATACAACTGATACAATACAATACCGTGCAATATCAGTAATACAAACACCTTCAAGTTATTGCCCGGCCTTGCCGCCCTGCACAACTGATAGCAACACTGAGGCAATAAAGAGGCAGACAAATTAAGAGGTAAGCATCACAACACAATAATAATTGATTATTGTATTTGTACTAGTCATGATAAGCCAGGCCGGAGAGTAAAGGTGCTTTTTCGTCAGTTTTCCCAACACACAGCAGCTCAGACTGTGCAGTGGCCGGTAACCGCCACACTGCCGGCCACACACTGAGTCATGGTTTAAAATGATATCCTTTTCCAGTCAGTGTACTGACAATACAATAAAACTTCATAACCATAAAAGGGTACGTGCATGATCTGATCAGTAATGACCAAAGACAGGCCGGTAACAGCACAGATCATAGTTTTGCCGGGTCTCCGTGTCCCGGGCATATGGGATTCCGCAACTGAACTGAACTCACCGTCACGGTCCACCCAAGCGGCATTGACAGCCGGTCCAGCCCTCCACCAGCTTGGGTCATACTGGCTCCTAGTTCGGGTAACCCACGAGTGATCGGGGAAGTCACATCTTGATTAGAGGGACGCCCTGCCTAACCGCTAGTAGGCAGGCTATCTCGATATATACATCAGTATACATGTAATTCCACAGTCTTAGTAATACTGATTTATCTCACACTGAGTTGAGCATGTGTACATCACTGACTAAAACAAATAAAAACAACTGACCATACAAGAACTAAAGAAAGAATGATAATATCCTTTAGGATTACTGACTCCCGCTTTTACTGAGGCCACTCAAAGTTAGTCTCTGCGGCCGCCGGCTCTGCATCACTGAGCAACATGTTATGACTATCTCTGTATTTTGGTCATTAAAAAAAAAATGAATCACGCTGATACATCTAGCTGGTAGTGTTAAGTCTTGATTGCTTGAAGACGACCGCCCAGTCTGGCAGCCAACCCGGCAGCAACGACTGGACAGTCAGTTGCCAAGTCACAGTAATTCCAGCGCCTTCACCACTTTGAGTGCCACGGACCGTCATAAAGCGGCATATCATGCGTTGGTCATGTTGTAATCATTCAAGTAATATTTCTGATTAGCCGTCGTCGTTTTAGCTGTCCATGTGTAGTTAAATACGCGTGTGACGTATACTAACAAACTTCAGTGTACGCTAATGAACGGGGTTAGAGTTGAGCTCAGGGGCTAGACCTCTTTCTGACAAATCAAAAATGTAAAAGTTGTTGCCTCCCTTGGTTCACTCTGGCGGGGATAGTAAGTATAGTCCTTCAGCCGCGGTAGCTCAGGGATCCGGATTACCTTCTATGTGTTATAAAGTATTATCATTCTTCTGCAGCGTCTCTCTCTCTCTCTCTCTCTCTCTCTCCCCATATCGCACACACACACACACACACACACACACACACACACACACACACACACTGGCACACACACACACCGTGACCGCGCACACCGCACTGACACCGTGCACACACACCGTCGGCACACACACACACACACACACACACACACACACACACACACACACACACACACACACACACACACCGCACACGGCACACACACAATGGGGAAAACAGGTTACGTGAAAGAAGATTTTTTTTTTGTAGAATTTATTTCAACCGTGTGAGTGCACTACATACCACAGATATGGACACATTTGCAAACGACATGGAGATCAGGCACACAGGCGACCGCGTCTAAAGAGAAATAAATACTGTAGCACGTTCCTTGACAATAAACTGGTGGATAACGCATGAAGTTTATGATACAAAAACAACAACTGACAAAAAAAAAGCAACACGACGCGACGCCGTAAGAAACGTATTCATATTTTGAGAGGATAAAGAATCACATTATTGTAAAATGCACAAATGAATACTGTACAAAGTTTCAGTCATAAAACCTTACGTAGACAAAATGTAATACTGATAAGGCTAATGCTGTGTGAATAAAAACAGCCACGCAAGAGACAGTTTTGTTGTTGTTGTTGTTGTTGTTGTTTGTGGTGGTGGTGGTGGTTGTTGCTGAAATGCGACAGAAGCAGGCAAGCTACAGACACAGAACTAGTCACGAGAAGTTAGCAGTCAGATTGCCGGTTGTAACACACGTTCCACTACCACAGTTCTTTGTTCGAGAAAACCGTGACTTCTCTATCGTCGAGCGAGAAATGAAACAGCACGAAGTTTGACCGTGGCACACTCCACGCGGCATACGACAGATGATGTATGTCAGTATTCTCATCAGGGCTTTTAAGCTTGCTATATGGGACAGTTTACCTTTGTCAAAGCTGGGTAGGAAATATTGTCAGCAACATTACCGTGACTAGTTCATGGTGTCGAAAGAGCGGTTCTAGCTGTTTGTCCAGTCCAGCGACTGATCAGGCCTACCTACCTACGCATTTCTATATAGACAGAAGTGAGTGTACACAGGACTAAACTACACAACAAAATCAATTTGTACCAAAAAAAAAAAAAAAAAAACGCGCCTGGCACGGTGTGACCAAAAACGCTGTAATACTGATAGTTCACGTGTCACAACTGTGGCAGCCACAGAACTTTGAAATGTGTATCGTTCATTTTCCTTGCCGTGCGCTGCCCATTTCATCTTGTGTCATTTTAAGTTGTCCTTCTACCGTTCGTCGGTCTCAAGATTTCAACAAATGCGCACTTTTGAAATGGTGAGAACGGCACTGCTGCTAATAGTAGTTTCGGCAGCTTCCGGACATTGTTTAGGTTTTCTTTTTAAAGAGAGCAAAAACAAAAACAAATCTGAAAAAAAATACACACACAGTTATATCACAGACATTACTCGCGTGTCATGCGATTCTCAATGGTTAAAAGAGCCATGCAAAAGTCCGCAGAATACTGTCAAAACAGAAAGACAAAAATGTTTTCAAAAACGCCCTGTGGACTCGAGGACAACCTCGCATGGTGCGACCTTTAAAAAAAATTGTATCTTAAGATGCTCACGGCCAAGCGATAGCTAAAACGAAGCTGTGAAGAGAGACAAAAGAACTCAACTTCGTTTGAAAACAAGAAGAAAGACAATGGGGTGTCTCCATTAAATATCCGGAGATATTTTTTCTTTTTTTTCTTTTCCTTTTTAATGAG
Organism: Batillaria attramentaria; assembly: GCA_018292915.2. Lineage (NCBI taxonomy): Eukaryota > Metazoa > Mollusca > Gastropoda > Batillariidae > Batillaria > Batillaria attramentaria. Next base: position 337,501 of record JACVVK020000462.1, on the reverse strand, counting down.
AAAATTGATCCGAGCAAGGCATAGCGTAATGCACACACACAAACTGACACGCATGGCATAGTTTCAAGTGCAAATGATCTATAAATTAAAAAAAGAATTTCAAAATTTCTAAATATAAATATGTAGATATATTACATTACTCTCTAATCTTCGATTTCTAGTGTTTTTATTTACAACTGCGGTATCAAAACGTGAGATGTACATCTTCAGTGCAGTAAGGGATTTCAGCGTCTCGCCTCTACCCTCTCTTGCGGACTACCGTGACCAGGCTCAGACTGAGACCCAGGACGTCTCACTAGTCATCCTCTGGATCAAAGGGCACTAGGCTGACAACTTGATGCTACAGTTTGTACTACTCGTGTACTTCTCAAAGTGTCAAACACGTACATGGTATATATCTTCTTTTACAAGCATATTCATTGAGAAAAGAATGCGTGAGCTGATGAGACAGAGCGTCCACCGGGGATGGACTCAGGTGGTTGTCGTAACTTGACGCTGGCTTCGAAAAACATTACAGGACTAGGGGCAAAAAAAATTAACAAGATGGTTGGGGGGAACAGGAGGGTGGGAGAGGTGGTGGGACTTGGGGGAAATGGATGGCCTAACGATCTCGTTTGGGAAAAAAAAAAAAAAAAAAGGGGGGGGGCCTGGTACCCTAGCATGTTGGCATCTGGAAGATGGGTCCTACTTTGGGGTCCATAGGGAATCCCTTGCGCATGCCCATGCACATCTGGGCGTCGATGCGCAGCGTGTTGTCCTTGACGGAGATGTCGTGTTCTAGAGTGGCCTTGGTCTTCATCAGGCGGGCCAAGCTCAGCTCGGAAGACTTGAGACGCTCCTTCAGCAGCCGCACGGATTCCCGGATCTCAGCCACCTCGCGCTGCAGCCTGCAAAACGACCGCACACAGCGACACATGGGTCAGTCTCGTAACATTCGCTTCGTCTCACCGGAATCGTCATTTTTCGCGCGAATCGGCATGCCGTCGGTGTCCCAGTCAATTGATCTATTATGTGTGCTATATTGTTAACATTTCACTTACCAACTAAAGCTTTTGGTAAGAACCCACGGTCGTGTGCTACTGTAATTGTACTAGTCCGTCCTGACAGTTACAAATGATAACCGCTTTCTGTGTAAAGTCGCAGAAGTATAAATTTTACCGTATATGGAAACTGGGCGTACTTCAGCTGCACGTGTCTTCGGGCGTAAGTTAGGAAGCTTTAGTGAAGGGCGATTCCCAGACTAATCTACAGAGAAGCGGGCCGGCAACCGTTAAATCTATCATGCGTCTACCCATCAAGCAATAATAACTGTCTCAGTTGGGTCGAAGACATGAAACTGGATGTGAACAGTGGGCAAAGGCTGCTTTTTCAACGGGGAGAGGAGAGGGAGAGAACGTGGAGGAGGGAGGGAGGTGCTGAGAAAAAAAATAGAACGAATGAGTCGAGTCTACCCCGACCTGTAAGCACCCAGTAACCTCGGAAACCAAAAACCACCCCCAAAATCCCAGCGTCCGATATACATGTACTTACGATTTCATGACAGGGTCGTTGCAAAGTTCGACGTTGATTCTGCGCGTGCGCTCGTCCAGACGTGTCTGCGCCACCTTCATAGGCGCCTCCTTGTCTTGTATGGCCTTGCGCAGCAGGTTGATGTTGCGCTCCATGTCAAAGATCTCTTGCATTGTCTGCAACACACCACAGTACACGTCGTGTTAGTCTGCTGCACCTACTGCACAGGTAGTGGTCTGTCTGAGAGCCACGAGCTAACGTGCGCAAAACTGTCTTCAAAATGGTCTCAGAACAAGTAAAACAGATTTTAGGGTTTTAGAGCTGATTCGATTCGTCGTTATTTTTCCCCCCTAGCGAGAAAAAAAACCCCAAAAAACAGAAGCACCTTCAGAAGAAAAGCACTTCCGAATGGAAACTTGGAAATAGTAAGAAACAGAAACAGAATGGAATAATATCCTCCCCACCCCACCATACTCGAGAGTGTCATTTCGGACTGCCCCTCGTCCTGCCTCTTACCCTCTGCAGATGGGCTTGCAGCTTGTTCCTGGCGTCTGTTGTCTCGCGGATCCTCGTGTTGTAGGCGTTGTTGACGGTGTTGAACTGGTTCCACATCTCGTTGGCGCACTGCCGCAGGGTGCTGTCGATCTCGCCGCGCAGGCGCTCGGACGCTGCCCTCTCCTTCTGCGACCTGGCGATGTTCTCTTGTGTGTAGCGCGCCCACGACTCCGGGAATGTGATGCTGCAGCGGGGAAGAAAGGTGGGTAGGAAATCAGGGCGAGGAAAGACAAGGCGATGAACGTCATCTGGTTGCAATGATCATACTCGAACACTCAGCTGACTCCATCACCAACAGGATTAAAAGACATTTAATGGCAGTACAGAAAACAACATCTCCAAGGAAATTTCTAGCACTCAAACATCACTTTGTGTGTAACTACCGTAAAGGGTTCCGTGACAATAAATTTTGTTCTTGTCCTTGTTAATTGGGTCAAACGGATACAGTGGCCTGCAGAAATCAAGAAATTGTGTGAGGAAGGGAGCGGGAATCGGGGGGAGGAGGGGAAGGGTGGGGGGGGGGGGGGATCGGAGGACAAGTAGACTTTACTCACGTATTGTCGATATTCTCAATGCCGGGGATGTAGCCGATGCCGGCCGAGGAGTTCCTCAGCTGCTGCATGCGGTCGTCAAGGTTTTGAGCGTGGTGCTTGTCCTTGGCGTCGATCTCCAGGGCGTGCTGCGCCGCTCGGTTCATCCTGCGAGTACGTGCAACACGAACGGTTAGTGCGGGACAAAGCGAAGAACGCCTAAGGATGCTATCCTGCTACAATGAGCGTTGAAACGATAATCGGATATTCAGTCAAAGCTGTTATCACGCCGAGTATAGAGTGTCACGTTCTTGTCATCGTAGTGTTTGTATTTTATTGTTAAGTACCTTACATGCAGTTGCCCTGGCCCTGAACCTTGACTTCTATCTGTACCTTTACCTGTCCTTTTAGCGCTTAGAACTGCCTTATAAGTAGATTACAGCGCTATATAAATAAATTATTATTATTATTATTATTGTCTAACTGGCTGGTAGGCAGATTGGTTGGTCAGTCGGCCTAGTTGTGTTTGTGTGGTTTGGTTAGAGATCTGGCCGTATGCGTGGTCTTGGGGGTTGGGGGTGGGGGGAGGGGGCAGTCTTGTATTTTAGGGGAAAACCACCACTGGTTGGGCTTGCCATGTCGTGCTTCCTTGTATAATAGTTGGAGCTTAGAGGGTAATGGCGAAGATGTCCACCAAGAAGCTAAGACAATGAAACCCTCTGGCCTATAAAAAAAAAAAAGCTAACGCAACACACCCAAACCAACCAACAAAACCAAACCATCCCTCACTTGAGCTGCACGTAAGCCTTGTCGATGACCTTCTTCATGCGGGCCTGACATCTCTTGATGATGTCCACCTCCCGGACAAGGGACTTCTCCACGTCATCGTTGACCAGGTCGATGCCCTGGCGCTTCTCACGGTTCATCAGACACTCCTCGGCGATATGCAGAGGGTTGGCTGTGTCGGCCAGAGCCTTCTCACACGTCCGTTTGTATTCCTGCCGTACGGAGGCCCCATGTCAGTGAGTTGTTCAGTTCAAGGTGAACAAAATGACAGAAGTACACCATGGTGTGGTCGAGGGATATTTTATTACTGATGATACTTATTTTTACCGCTTTGGACAAGCCGCTTCAAGCTAGCGCTGTGTTACATAATCTGTCTTGTGTACATTATAATTGGGGTTGTTGTTGTTGTTGCTGTTGTTGTTGTTGTTGTTGTTGTTGTTGTTGTTGTTGTTGTTGTTGTTCTTTTCTAGAAACAGATAATGGCCGTTTAACCGACCAAAGTAACCTACGGAAACTCAGTACCAAATCTGACTTCAGTTGTGCAAATCGTCATTTTAAGATTAATGTCCTTCCTCGCCAGACAACCTGTTACTCTTCAAAATAACAATGCACGCACACTAAGAAATGTTCGTAGATTAGACGCTCCTGTATTAAAGTTATTAAGCAACCAGCATTTCCCTTGCTGCGCAGCATGGTTAGAATGCTTTTTTTTTTTCAATGACATCGCTGTTACTGATTAATTCCCAGAACCGGGGAAAGGTAGGGGGAAGGTGGGAAGATTGTGGGACGTAGAAAGGTGAAAATGGGTGCGTGTGAACAAACACTACATTGCGGTAACGGAAATACAAAGACTGTACATAGACAAACAAAAAGTATATCCATGACCACGGGAACGGATGAGACACAAAGCGTGCAACTAATGACTATACCAGAAAATGTGATGAATCATGAGGCAAAAAAAAAAGAAGAAGAAAAAGGAAGAAGCGAGTAACGCAATACAATAAACGCATGTCCTATCTCTGAGAGAACTAATTCACAAAAAACAACAGTTCTTTACCAGCTTTCATAACTTTGAACTCATCAATCACACAAGTTCACGTACTTGGCGAGGCTTAATTCTAGTCATACATTTACTCACGAAGATTTTTTGTTTAACAACCATCAAGTATCAGAGACTTCACACTCATTCTTCAGGTCATCGTGCAGCAAATACCTTGAGGTTCTCGATTTCGGTGGCCATAGCATTGACTTCAGCACTAAGCTCGTTCTTCCAGAAAGTAATATCATACACCCGCTCGCCTGAATAAAACAAGAGAGAACCCGTGAGTGCAATGCCTGTTAAACTGCCTCGCACGTTTTATCGTGCTTTTCACAGCCCATCTTGCCACCTTTGGTGCGAGTTTTCCCAGTGAAACTCCTTTTTAGTGTGTCATTTTTTTTACGCTCTTGTGAACGCTTCTTCTTCTTTGTGGTTGCCAGAAATTTGTTTTCCTGTTTGAATTTTGGTATATTTTACGTAGTAACCACAAGATGCAAAATCAAATGTTTCGGGGGGGGGGGGGGGGGGAAGGTGGCAAAAGGCGGCAAGAGATACAAGGGGCAAATCACTCCGTCTTGTCAGTCCCCACAGACATTGCATATCACGTGATCTGCGCATCAGTAGAAGTCCTGCAAGCAGAGCTAGAGACAGGAAAGATAGTTGATTAGGATAAACAGGTTAATTATAATGCTATGTGAAACAACTACACTCGAAACGACAAGCAGACAAAATGACAGAACTGGCTGCTCTTCCGGATCAGCGCCCCGGAAGTAGAATACCGGAGATGACGTAGGGATACCTTGAGGCGCTCATTTTCACAATCCCATGCCGCAAGCTCGTCGTTCAACTGTTGTTTCCAAAACGCGATGTCCATCACTCTCTCGCCTGGCACGGCAATTTACACAATCACTGAAGTGCATTTAAAGACGCAGTTTCCGAAGGTGGAAACTGGGGTAAAGGAGATCACTTTCGAAATTCTCAAACTCAAAAGGGGAAAGAACCAGTCAGCACGGTACAACAGAAGTGTTTTTGGAAACTAGAACCTTGCTGGTCATTTTTTTAAATGCTTCACCGTCCTTGCGACTTTAAACCAAAAACAAGCGACAGTGACCTCACCTAACGTTGCCCCTATAAGTACATTTTATAATAATAATAATAATGTCACTTTCGTACACATGATTGTTTGTTCAGCATGGAAAGACAACAGGGACGGTTTATGCAATCTTCAAAAATTTCCTCTCTCTCTCTCTCTCTCTCTCTCACACACACACACACACACACACACACACACACACACACACACACACACACACACACACACACACACCAGCACTACACAATATTATGTTGGCATGACATCATTACCTAAACGCTTGGTGACGTCATTCTGCCTGTTGCGTGTGCGGGCGTCAGTTTCTTTGACGGCCCTCCAGGCATCGGCACGAAGCCTCTCGGCGAAAGAACGTTCTTTGTCCGACAGGGAATAGTTCATGGAGTTAGACAGGTTCCAGTCCTGGGGGTTGTAGCGGGAATACACGGTGCGCCTGGAAGGAACACACAACAAGAAATGCACCCCATGCGTGATACGAAACGTGTGGTAGCTTCTTTTCAAAAGAAAAAGAATATATCGAAAATGGAGTATGTGTGTGTCGCATAACATTTAATTCTGCCTGTGTGTTTTGCCACGGTGTTCGAGTATTGGTGCAAAATGTGTGTGTGAATTGAACCACACTTAACTGGTAGAAGTAGCAGTAGTGAAGGGAGATAAGCCAAATACTATCTGCCCGAGCGGTGGAGGAGACAGCTACCCTAACTGAACAGGCCAGTTGAACACTATTCGGTCCAGACAGACTAACAGGTCAGCCACATTTGACTTTGACTGTGGTGGACTACACGAACACACGCAGCTGACACAGAAAAAAACGACATGTGTGCTCAAAGTTTTTTTTTGTTTTTTTTTTAAACTCCCACCTGGGCTCGAACTCGATCTCATGCAGTATTGTTGGACTCTCAATGCTTGGGTCGTGAGTTCGTACCCCGGCTGGGGCCAACTGAATATTTGTGATGGCCCTTTTTGCCCCGTCTCTGATACCACCCTCACGTTGTGGAATAGGGCGTTAAACTTCTAAGCACACACCACCCCACCCCTAACGCAGTGTTCAGTCCCAGCAGAGCTTGTCAGACCAACAGATAAACCAGCTGCACAACCACGGACCGTTCTAAGAGTATCACATTCAGTACTCACATGGCCGGGTTGAAATAGGATCGGGCGTGACCGAGATCCATGCTCCTGCCATAGGACCCCAAGTGGCGGGAGATGGTCTTGTCGGTCACGTACGGCAGGATCTTAGACATCTCTGGCGTCATTGGTGTGGCACTGCGCGTGCGCACTACTGCAGGCGAGTCGTAATAGGCCATCCTGTAAACAGAAAAGAAGAACAGAAAACGACTGTTAGTTATTCTTGCGGGGTATTCTCAAACGCTGTGTGTGTGTGGGGGGGGGGGGGCGTAGCTTTGCATGTAAATCTGAAATGAACATAACAAAACTGAAGCGCCTAAAATTCATATACCGCTGCTGTGGCTCTGCCTTGGGGAATAAAAAAAAAAAAAGATGAGAAAAAAACGTTCTGACTCATAGTCATACAACTAACTGTAAAAACCAACTCACGAGAAAATTCGGATTACGGCCGGTACATATTATTTACCTATTAGCACAACGCCGGTACTTTCAGTAATCGAATGCCTTAGTTCAACAAAGAAATATTGACCGACCCGACACGTTTGCAAATACAGAATACAGATCCGACATTGCAACCGCCCATATCCCTTGCCCACTTGACACATGCCAAACGGGTTTTGAAAGGCGCATAATTAGCTCGCCACTGCATGCTTGTTAAAGGTTTTGGTTATTAGGCTATCTGCCGAGGAGGTCTTTCCCAAATATAGAAAACGACTAAGTCGGAGTATGAAAACTATACGCTTTCGGCCAACGGCTCGTTACCCCTTTGACTGGCAGTCAGCAGCGAAAATCTGTTTTGTATGTTCAGTGTAATTGTCCACTCGTGTCGCCCTGGGGCACCAGGTAAGCAGTTAAGAAAACAGAGAGCTATGTATACATATGTGTATATATTTCCTCAACCCTTTCATTGCCAGACTGGTTGACAAAACTTCAGGTTCATAACTTCACAACTGCATGGTCACCAAAGAGGGCGTTCTGACATTCTGCAAGGAAAGCAGTGACCAGACACCCAATGAGGAGATGAGTGCCCCGAAAACGCGGACTGCCATTCAGCTGATAAGATCATTGTGTATGCACGTCATAACTTCACAAAGGAAAAAAAATGTTTATCTCATCCGGGACAACATAGTATTACGTGAAAGAAATGCAGACATTTCTATGAAATTAAACTGCTTGCACTCGTAGCAACATTTTGTTTACTAAAATTAAAAAGTTCTAACATGACGAAAGGTCAGGAAGACCACTCAAAACAAGCCAGTTTCCTCTCCCGGACATAACAGCCTAAGACACGATCAAAAACCAATTTGATATGTCACGAACCGCGGAGCACGTGCATGCCAAAGTACAATTTATGTCTAGACCTGTTCAACCAATTTGTTACACAGGTTTGTCTCTAGCCAAGTCAACAGAATAATTTTTTGTCGTACCAATTCCTTGTCCTCTCTCTCTCTCCCACTTTTAACTTTCTCATTACACCCCCCCCCCCCTCTTCCCCGCCCCCTGCAACACTCCTTTAACGACACCGTAAAAGACACCCAATTTTCCAAAATGACCGTCGACCATTTTGAAGGCCTGTACCAACACTCCTCGCACGAAAGCGTCACAAGCGAACCGTGCAAAAGACGTCTTATCACAGTTGGTGGACTGCTGGAGTGGTATTTGTCTAAGGGGTGACACAATCAACGGGCCAGAGCAGGTGGAATAACGGTGACAAGCGGAGCGAGGGTAAATGTGGTTGTCTTGCTCAAACAGTGACTAACGGGTATGACAGGACTGACCAAAAGCGACGCCCGGCTCGCGGAAATGCTGGCACCAGAAGAAGAAGAAGAAGAAATAGGATAAGTCGGGCAGAAGAAAAACTAAAGTTACACAAGCGCGGCAACCTGGCACGGTGTAACCTGTATCAGAATTCCAAGGTTGGAAAAGGCACATATGACTAATGGCTTTTTGATCATGCAAAACATGAACAATGTTACTTATCGGCCCAAGTGAAGGTGTGAGGAAGAAGTATGGTGTGTTTCACGGCCGAGCAAACTGAAAAACGGAAAGCAAGAGCTCGGCGTTGAATACTACTCTGCTGAAGTGCGGGAAGCCGGGATAGCCGAATGGCGGACTCTCAATGCTCGGGTCGTGAGTTTGAATCCCGGCTGGGGCCAAATATTTGTCCTGGGCTTTTTCTGGTTGCCCCGTTTTTGATATCACCCATACGTGGTGGAAAAGGGGCGCGGTGGTAAACTCCTAAACACGCACCCACGCACCCATACCACCCTGTTAAAACGCTCGAATAGACCTGTCAATTTTGAAATAGAGAAAACCATTGTTTTATTGCGCATTTCTCACAAGAAAACTAGGTAAGGGGGTACAGGTAAGAAAGATATATGCCAAATTTCTCCGTGACAGACGTTTATATCAGCTCCAGACGGCCGCTGAACTCCTGATCGGAAACACTATTCTCTCAGTGGACAAAAATCCTTGACTTCCCGGCCAACCGTAGGGCCAGTTCCCTTTTTGTAGCAGACATTGTTTGCCGAACCTCGAAAAGCCGACATCCAGAAGTAATTTATCGTCTGACCCAGGGCATGCAGACCTCTCAATAACCAGCAGAGAAAGAGGGGTTGTTTTGACGCTATATGGACAGACCTGTTCATTGACAATAGGCGTCTGTTTGTATGATTGCTGTTCAGTTTTTCTGTTTTTGGGTCGCGTTAGTTGATGCCACGTCAGCAAGTACTTTACAGTCGTCGATGGGGAAGCATATATTCTCGTCTACCTGTGCGTGTAGTTATCAAAATTCAAAGTGCACAGAACAGTTAGGACGAGTTAGCCATACCGAGCTTACAATTCTCAAGTCCTTTCAGTCCTAGGACAACACAGGCGCTGTTGACACCGGATTCGACTGAGCGAACCCTCGAAAATTTTAAATGGCCAGCAGGTCATCGTGGAGAACCCTGTTTGCCTGATCACACTATCGGATCGATACAGGTGTTAAAGTAAAGAGAAGTTTCGCCTGAGTGTTTGACTTCCCAGGTCGCGCACCTGACGAAACCAGTTCTGTCGTATGGAGAGGCACTTACGTGTGAGTGAATCGGTTATGCAGACTGAGGCGGGAGATATACGAAGACGTATGGTGCTTCTCTCTTTAGGCATTACGTTTCTGCTACGTGTCCGACCGGCAGACCGGTTCCATTTGAAACTTTTTGCTATTTCACACTTACGGGAAGGGTTGTAATACATACAAACCACACTGTAGTTAGGTTACAAAAGAAAAGTTACTTTGCTCCCTACTCTAATCAAATCCGCCAAGAGAAAGCCAGGTAAACAGCGTACACTCACTATTTTGCTGTGTAGTAAGTACTTGGTAAAAAGGTTTGCAATGTTGTGTGTGTGTGTGTGTGTGTGTGTGTGTGTGTGTGTGTGTGTGTGTGTGTGTGTGTGTGTGTGTGTGTGTGTTCATTCGCTTCCTCGCTCGTCAGTTTTTATCACTTTGGAGCTCTCGGCTAAATTTTCACCAAATCTAGTGCCTCGGTATTTCAAACACCTTTTAACGCTACGGGCACGTTTATTCACATTTAATCGGCACCACCGCAGCTATCTAGAAATGGCCATAAACTGCAGGCAGCTCTGAGTGAACTTTCTTATCGCTCCTGTCAGTCGTTTGCAAAGCCTTCAGAGTTTGTGAAGAGAGCTTTTGTCGCCTTAGAATTCGGGCCATGTCTGGCAAGACTACACAGTGTCTCGTAATGGCCTTGGCATCGAGTGCGAAAGTATGGTATGGTATGGTATGGTAGACTTCTCCTCGGCGCACATATCCGTCTCTGCTGAAATGCTCACGGCGCCGCAGGGCTGGAGGACGACGCAGTGAAAGCCTGCTGCCGTTAAGCGCTACTTTGTGTGCAAACCTCCACCCTGCTATTCACTCTGGTGCGTGCGACAGTATTTCTGTTTACCACGACACCGGCCACAGCCTACTCTTCTTCGAAAGATGAACGTGGGATTTTTAGCGTGCACACTTGGTGTTTGTGCGTGCGTGTGTATACGAAGGCGAGACAGGCACCGCAAACGAGTCTGCACATGGATTAGACTCGATATGGGAAGGAAAAATCCCACCATATTCCTGCCCACCGGGGACTCGAACCCGGCAGCTCAGGATCCGAAGTCGGATGCCTTAACCACTAGACCAAATCCCCAAAGTACAGGTCCCGAATGTGTGAAGTGGTGGGGTCCCACACAGTAAGAGTGGTTAGTGTTTACTGCTAGTCCGATGATTCTGTGTTCAGTGTATGATAGGAAAAGTCAGTGGCAGCCTGGACAGCAATGATTCGGGAGTGAATAGCGCGTTCTGAATCTGACTGAGAGCATTTACTGTTTTCAAATACTGGAAGGCGGTTACCTTAATTGCTCCTCTGTCTTTGAAGATTTGTACCCTTGTGGCGATTTGGCGTAATGACGTACTGTCGTTCGTCAGTGCGCGGTTTCGAGTCCCGACCCCGTAACAAATAATTATGCAGACTTCTAACACTGCCACGCATTTCTGAGAACACCTGCCCACGCAAACACTATCCAATATCTGTGGACATCTTTCAATGGTGAACGATCCTGACTACCAATACGGATCGTGAAGTTAGCAGCACCAATAAAGTTCTCGTGTAATACACCAACTGACTAGACGTGCGGAGCCGGCGGCTCGTATCACCACCTAGCTGTTGAATAACGAGGCGATATAGGCAAGCTCGCCTTGGAGACCCCTTTTCATCAATTATTAATAAACCTGACCACCTATTCAATGACGGAACACCTGTATCATCGGCCGCTCGTGTCCTGCCCGCGCAACGGCACCACGGAAACGAGACACCAAACGGGATTTCGGTCTCGGGTGTGGGTGGATGGTGGAGTTAGGAGCGGGAGCGAAAGGGGGGATAAGGTTGTCGATATGAAACGTGTCGGCTTGGGAGATAAGAGTGTAGGGGTATGTTACAAATATGACACTTGTTATTTCACCACCCGCCGTCGGCACGTAATAAATATGTCAATTACAAGGGCGAGACCAAGCCAGGCTTTGCGAACTGAAGGTGCAGCTAAAAGTTCAGGTTTGCAGATAAACCAGTCACTGTTAAAAATAGATAAGGGACCAGAAAAAAAATTCTTCCCAACACAGAGCAGAGAGAGAGAGAGAGGGGGGGGGGGGGGGCTGCCACATACATACCCAAAGTAGAAATAGAAAAATTATCGGATTTTAGTAGCCAACTAGCACGGTAAGGATGGCATTTCTCGGAAGGTACCTAGGGAACAGGATTATATCGATTATATCGTTGATGCACTGTGGCGCTAAGCGATATTTCTAATGAAAGGCTTAGGTCATAAAACACAGTCAAGTACATGCCCAAACAAAAGTAAACAGACTGAGGATTGTCTGGGGGATTTGCAGAGATAAACCGGACCTGTATGTACAGGCGCAAAATTTATCAAGTGAGGATTTCAGACGTGACAGAGAGACTGTCACCGAGCGGGCCTGAGGAGCAATCACACTCGAATTGAATTAAAAGCTGGACAGAATGACCGAGTAGAAAGGGAATCTCTCTCTCTCTCTCTCTCTCTCTCTCTCTCTCTCTCTCTCTCTCTCTCTGGTGTGTATGTGGGGGAAGGTGGGGGGGGGGGGGCTATGAATATGGCACCTACACATTGGTGCAAATTGTGTGTGAACTGGAGCCTTACACGAGTACATGAAATTCTGCTCGTGTATGGCTATTGATTTTTTTTTAATGTCCTCTCTCTCTCTCTCTCTCTCTCTCTCTCTCTCTCTCTCTCTCTGGCCGGTTCTCTGTGGGTACCGGGGACAGCAAAGAGAAATCAAAGGGCAGCTTTACTGAGCAAACTCAACCAGTTCCATACCATGAGTCGATACATCGATACACTCACTCAGCGTCCACTCCCACAGGAACTATCCAATAAACCCAACTACTGTTTGTATGGCAATGATTGATAGAGCACAGCAATGAAAGAAATTCAATATCACACTCAGACAAAGTGCTAGGACTGGTAAATGACTAGCACCGAATCAACTTTCAACAGGCTGTCTAAGTCCCCGGGCTAACAAATTACACAGCGGACCGTGTACCACTGATAATGCCGTTGAAAGAAATTCTAATTCAAAGCTTGTAGCCCAGGACCACGACTACTAGTACTTACACATGTGTGACATTCAGGGGTTGGGCGCCGCTACAACCTTCTTTTATTTTTTGTCAGTGTTCTTTCTGCAGTAAGTTTGAAGTGAGCGCGTTGCAATAGGATATTTTCTAAGCGCCCTTTCATTCGCTAGATAGGTTTCGTTCAAGTTCTACAGCCTACGTGCGAGCGAGAAGAACTCGATTACCACAACTCGTAATCGCGGTTCACAGTTTGCACTGTACGCTGGTGAAGCGCTCAAGAAAACTCATATAAACCCTCGCGGCCATAATATTATAAGGCTTCACTATTTGCAGACAGCAATATGCCATAACCGTATTGTACTATTGTCAAGGAGAAGTTCACAGTCGATACCAACGCTTTAAAAGCTCGACCGCAAGTGCACAAGATCATTTATAAGAAAAAGAAACAGTCAGTCTCCCCGAAGTTTTAAAATCCCGTTTTATGGTACGTGGCAAGCGTCGGTATTTTGCTGCTTGACGTGCCGATCTGAAAAGGCGGGTAGTTGAGGAGAGCACCCCTTACCTTGCGCTTGGTGAGTGAAGCCCTGTCTTCTATAGTGTCCCCCGGCTTTGATCACGACTGCCTGTCTGTACTGCCGCCCGCTATTGTCCCACCTTCGCTCTCCGCGCTTGATCGCACTAACGAAAGTGCCCCGCAACCTTGTTGACATAGAGATCGCCCTGACAACCATTCGCTTGCGCACGCGCAGGGCCGACACGACTTCCGGCGTCGCTCTAGCCTACGGTTTGGCGCGAGTGGGGTGGCTGCTGGATAGTGCAACAGGGCGTCCGGATTAGCCAGATTAGGCGCGGTACATTTCCTACCGCCGGTCTGCTCGCCAGCGTAAATCCTCTTCGCAACGTTTGCCTACTTCATTTTCTTTCTTTTCTTTTTTCCAATGGTGCGGCATGTCCAGAATGCCTGCCGGTTAAGTTTGCAAACTGCCAAGACAAGACAGGATGACCATGCATGTCCTCAGAGATCAAGAACAAGCCAAGGAAACACATGTACACATTTCCTATTGTTCCAAAAGAAAGAGTCTTCTGGTGCATTCGAATCAATGTTCGCTGATTAGTACAGACTGTGCACAGTTTCGAGTGCCATCGTCTTTGAAATCGACCCGAGGCTCCCTCGTCAGTCCATCCCTCACTTTAATGCATGCGTGAGATGTGGATATTAATTTTGTACTGACTCAAAAAGAAAAGATAAACAGAGCTTACAGGGAAAGAGTGAGCGTGGTGATTCCTCAGCTTGTTCACCACGTAATACTTTCATTAGAAATTGTCTTAACTTACGAAATATGCACATACACTCTTTTGAGACAAGTATATGTAGTGTATGTAAAGGTACCCCCGTGCCACATCCCTGCCCTTCAACAACAACAACAATATAAAATTAGATTGTTTTTAAATGGTCTGGTTTAGAAAGGATGGGGCGAAGTGGAGTTCGCTAATTGCAGGACCTATGCAGTAACAAACGTGTACTACCCAGAACCTACAGCCCTGCTACAAGGTCCTTGCGTGTGTTGTCGCCTACGTGGCTGGCCGAAAGGTGAGACAGCGCCATACAACATTGATGCGCCCGTTGTCAGGCAAAGATGACCCACAGCCATCCTACCCTACCCGCGCTGCTGCTGACGGAGACCACAGGCACACGGTTTGCTGCAAGGTTTCTCCCCCAGTCACCGTGATAATAATTATGTAGAACATCATGTATTTGACGCGCCCATTCGCGGTGGAAACTGCGCAAGCCACTGACATCTCTGGTCGAATTACCGAGATGTCTCGGTCAAACAGAAAAGCATTCAATGCGAGCTGCTCTCTTTGACCAAGATTACCCGGCAACTCGACACTCCTCTGCCATGAGAAAAGGTGGTACCCGGCTGATTTGTTAGTTGCCTTCCCATACATCGAAAGAGTGTTTAAAAAAAAATTTAAAAAGTGCGTGGGACAGGCAATGCACTCACGAACTTGGTTTCGTTCTCGTTTTGCTTCACTTCGTTTGAGGTTTGGGGCGGAACGAAATACTCTTTATGAGATTGCTATTATAATCACTGTTACGTCCTTCGCTGGCAGGCCACAAAACAGACCAATTACAGTCACACAAGGCTTCATATCCATGGGAACTATAATAAGACAAATGCCCAGGCTGACGGCCGTAAAAAGTATAGGACATTTGTCCTGAACACTGTGGCGCATTTGACATTTGACCGCATCGGTAAGAAAGTAATCGGACATTTCTAAAATGAATCGGTCTATGGCCGATGCCCGACGCAGATATGAAGCACTGGCCAAGGAACGTCTACAAATCGGAACGCAACGCAACGCAGTTCTTCGGTGCTTCTAAAGGTCACTAATATGCTACGGGCACCTAGTCATCGAGACGAACCTCCGCCGACAACATCGTCGGGTACACGCATCTCGTTTTTATAGCAAATGATTTGCGAATAAGCCGCGGGCGGTCCGCGCCGTATAATTTAGATGACGGGCAACAGGGCTTTTGCCAGGTAACCGCTTATTGCGCAACAGATCGGCGCGTCGTGTTCGCGGCAGTGTATTGCTTCGAAGCATTCTGGCACTGCCTTTTTGTAGAAGCAGGTGGATCGCGATCACTTGTGAAGTAGAAGGTTAAAATGCTGTATATCTTGTTTGTTTCGTGTGGACATGCCACGGTTGTCAGCGTTTCCGCATGCTCGCAAAACAAGACAGGCGAGTAAACCACTGAAACATCAGCAGTCACGAGATAAAACGCGACGCTCTCAGTTGTTCCCAGATCGCACAAGTAAGCAATGAAACCAATCACATGAATATTTCACGTCACAGATTTGCCGATAGATTGTGGATATGTTTGGAAACATTTGAACACGACTTCCACGTCATGACGTCTAAAATCGCAAAAATGTGTAGCTGTATCAGGTAGGTCTATTTATCAAATCACACATTAGCTCATCCCTAGTTAGCATACCTGCTAAAATTAATACGAATGGCAGTATGTAGTGCAATGGGGAACACGCAGGTTCCTGATGTGCAGAGGTCGTTCGCGTGTTAGTCTCTTCATTCTTTTCAGGATGAAGAAGAGCGAGGGGAGGGACGCGGATATATGAGAAGGGCGTCTCCATGGAGAATATTTCGTACGATCAGCAGTCTGAAAAGCACGGCAGGAAAACACTCAAGTGCCATTGTTTTTCCAAACAGGATACCAATAAATTATTTACAACAACTTGATCCTGGGTTTTGTATCCGGAACGTTTTTTCCAAAATCAATATTTCATGAACTGCCTCAGTGCTTCAGACAACGACAAAAAGCAGCTTAAAACCCAGCTATCGAGGCGTGCCGTCGCTTTGTGGGTGCATAATGGGTGGCAAATGGCAGGAGATGCTGATATCATGCTGTTACTGTGTTTGATATCAACAACGCATGGAACTTAGCACGACTCCAGTACATCCAAATTTCGTAGTAACCCCGGCTGCTTTGTGGTCAGCAGTCTTTTGTGGAGAAATAAACCACGAAAGCTCCACTAAACACTTCAGCAAAACACACTGAATCGGAACAAGTTCCAGTTTCGTTTCTTCCTCTTCTAAACTGTATCCGCGAAAAAACAGTTTCTGTAGGGACTGCAGACGAACAACTCTCAACGTAGCAAAAATAAAATCCCTATCATATATACTCAAGGTAGATATAACTAACACGGTTACAAAAACATTACTAGGCAAACGTTTTTTTTTTTTTTGGCCTTGTTACTTGTTTTACTCTGCTACAAACGTCTGTTTACAAATTTATATAAAAAAAAATATTGACCGTTGTTTCCTCTTGTTTGTAGTGTTGTCACGTTCCAAAAATCGCTACAGGATTACAAATTAATTTACAACAAGCTTAATTATCGCAAGGATGTCTCTTTTTTGAATACGCCCATCAAAAATGCAGACAAAGTACCAATTGTAACCATGGCCACAATGTGACTGTTGTTGCCTCTCGCTGCCTTAACGTTGGCTATCTGTCACATCAAACAGAATGCAGGATGAGCATGTCAGTGACAGTACGGTAACCAAACTACAAGAACAACTACAATCTGCGTCCAGATGAGACGGACGATTATATTCTGCAATTCGAGAATCAATGAATCAATTGCTGATTCAAAAACAAAAGCGTTCAGGAGAAGGGGTGGCGAGCTGACACACGTAATTATAACAGCACTGCTAAAATACATAAAAAACGTTTTTTGCGCTGTCAGAATGAACTCTGGAACGGGACAAAAGTAAAAGGAAAATTGGTTTGCAACAAACCCTCGAAATCTTTCGAGAACAAAATAATGTGTATAAGATTTAGGGTAGCAGTATGTTAGACCAGGACACTATGCCCGATTGCCCGTACTCAGGAAGAACGCTTCGACCCTTGCATTTGCTTTTGTACAAGAAGAAAACAAAAAGAAACAAGACTACAGCGTGGACTGTCCTGGGTCGTGAGCTAAACGTACAGACTGAGAGCCAAGACGATTTATGCAGTGTAAACACGCCATCTGAACATTCGATGATAGCAGCGTTATGTGACTTAATCACATCCGCTGTATTTTTTTAAACTGTTTAGTGAAGTGTGGGAGAAAAAGGTTTTATGGACTCGTGCAAGGGATATGATGGCTGTCATAAAGACATTCAACCACAGAAGCTTGACTCGGTCAACATACTAAGTAGCCTCAAGCGTGTGAAGTGGACTATCATGACACCTCACGCGTCCTCGGGTGTTATTTATTTTTCTTACGGACCGCTGTACAGAGGGAGGCAGCTACCTCAGCTGTTATCAGTAGTAACGTCACGGAATCAGTTGATAGCGTTCTGAAGGTACAGTGGCTGTTGAGTCAACGCGGCCTGACTTTGACCGACCGTAAAACTGATCATAAGCTTCTCGCCCCCCACTGATTTCTGTGCATCACTGTATTCCGTCAGCTGGACAGCC
The DNA here is from genome assembly GCA_018292915.2 of Batillaria attramentaria. Classification (NCBI taxonomy): domain Eukaryota; kingdom Metazoa; phylum Mollusca; class Gastropoda; family Batillariidae; genus Batillaria; species Batillaria attramentaria. The sequence continues at coordinate 319,707 of JACVVK020000462.1, read as the reverse complement.
ATACTTAGTCCGATTTCCTGACTGTGCGGTTTACCCTATTATATAGTTTGTATACACAAAGTAAGTCATGTACAGAGCTAGACCACGACACCCCCCCCCCCCCCCCATCCCTGTCTCCTCAGTTCAACACCAAGTCAATCGGCACAAAAGACTGAGCGAAAACAAAGACTGCAGTCTGTACACATCCCCCTGGGCCCTTGCCTCACTTAGGACCCCCCTCAAACCTGAGGTAGCCTGTGCGCCTTCCCTGATCCGTGCTGTGCACCACAGACGTGATTTGTCGAGCTGAACTGTAGACTGAATTTGACCTGCGCAGGCTTCCTTATCATGAACAGCGCAACCCCGGTCCCTTGCGTCACCGTACCTCATACAGCTCCACTCCGCTAATGGTGGTCGGTTGGTTTAGTGTAACCGAGGGTATGGAGCTGGACCTGGGAGTGGGGTGGTGGTGGTGGTGGTGGTGGTGGTGGTGAGGAGAGGGGCAGGGGGGGAGTTCCCATCGACTGCCAGGCTGCTCACCCTAATTTGGTGGTTCCTCAAACAGTCAACCAAATTACTACATCGGTCATCCCGAAGTGGAAATTCGAAATTCCTTGTGGTGGACAAATTGCGAACAGGCATGCACTTCCAAGCACAGTATTTTGAAACCCTTCCCCCCACGCCCAGAACTCAGCAGCAGAGCACACTGATATCTAGTACGTTCACCAAAATGGAATAGTTTTGGAATAGAAGAAGAAGTTACATGGCGCTCGAGCCCACTCTAGTACACAGTTTTAGTCTTTCAATTGTTCATCCTAGATCACCACTTATTTCTGGCGTCACATGGCAGCGCTGATTACGCTCATAGCGACCAAGTCTCAAGCGGAGGAAGAAGAAGAAGAAGCAGAACTTACCCGTCAGTTACTATCCTGTTTTTTGGGCAACCAAAATCTCGTAAGCCGTCAATCTCATCGGCCGCTGGGGCCCTCACTGGTGGAATTTTGGCTGCCATCATTTTCAGTATGTGAGACGCCGCGCTCGCTCGGTTTTCGAAATAGTAAAATCGGTAGTCTGTGAGACGACGCTCATCGGTCTCAAATCTCTTGGGTAGTGTAGAAACACAGGGAGTGTCTAGGCCTGACGTCACCCAGCAGGATCGTCACGCCTGTTCGGCGGTCGTCAAGCAACGTCACGAGCGTGACGTAAAAATGTTTCAAAGAGAAAATTGGCCTTCTCTGTCTACGTCATTGCTGTCAATTTGACGTCCCACGTCATTTTTACGTCATACGGGGCTGTCGGTGGTGCATTGGTTAAAAACTCTTGCCACCAATGGAAGAGGTTCGGGATTCGAGTCCCAGTAGGGACATCGGATTTTCACCGCTGTTATGTGACACCGCTCATTTAAAGGCCGGTCGTCAGTGGTTCTCTCCATACTTTGGAAATGTTCTTTATGTGCAAATAGTAAAACTAAAATAGAATTTCCATATTCCGAAACCTGGCCAGCGGAGCTGATCCTCCTCACCACGCGATTGTAATCATTTTGTTGGTGTCCGGTGCCACGGTGAGAGTGAAAGCGTACGAATCACGTGATCAGGCGCGTTGAGTTGAACGAATAACTTATTGGGTAATGCGACTAAATTCACACCGGCAGTAGTAGTACTGTACTGCAGTGCCAGTAGAAGTATACTTCGAATTTGTAGTCCCGTACCCACTCACATCAACACAATACTACCTCCGTTTAACAACTGAACAGACCGCTGTGACAGTTAAAGTTGTACATATTATCTCTGACCGAGAGTGTCGTATCGATTTTGTGCACTGTATGGGTCAAAACAATGAAACAACACATCTAGGGTCTGGTGTAATGTGTGGAAGAAGAAGAAGAAGAAGATGATAATAAGAAAAAGAAGAAGAACGACAATAATACTAAGATAACAACAACTAAATATTGTGTAGGCACTTTCTCCGATTCGTTGAATTGGTTCAAAACGCACGCTCACGTTATTCACACGCATTCTCTCCCACACGGAACATAAACACATCAGTTAAGACAATGAGCTCTTTCACAGTGAAAACAAGACATGTCAAAATCTCTTCTGCAGAATAACTATGTGGGAACATAAGAAAACAGGTACTATTTCCGGTTACTTTCCAAAAGCGGCATGGAACACCAGTCTCAGATAGTGTAATGTTGCTAGATGCAACCAGATAAGCCACAACTCTTACAAAAACAGTGGAAAATGACGAAATTTGTTCATGTGAAAAAGTTTTGAAAGTAAATCTGTTTCGAGGAACGAAACGCGTCATAAATGAACCAGCACGAACGAAGGGTGTTGAAAGTGAAGCTGTACTGAGAAATGGAATGCGTCATAAATGAACCAGCGTCGAAAGTGAACCGGTACTGAGGAACGAAAAGCGTCGGATATTAATCAGTAAAGGACGGAAAGCGTCCAACATGAACCAGTACAATCGAAAAATGTCGGAAATGGATTATTATGGAACAATAAGTGTTGGAAATGTAACAGTGCTGATGGACAAAAGGCGACGGAAATGATCCAGTGCTCTGGAGAAAACAGCTTCGAAAATTGAACCGGTGCTGCGAAACAACAAATGTCGGAAATAAAAGCATGGACGACCAATTAAGCAACCAGACCCTTCCAATGTAAGCGGGTGCTCGACTCTGCGGTACCCACCGGCGTTTAACTTCTTTCGGACACTTCGGCTTCCTGTCGCTACCCACGAAAACATCATGGGCGGCATACCTTTCCACAGCATCACTCTCAGAGTCAGTAGTGACCGGGTGGCCTATTCTGGAACATTTAAGAACACGGCAGAATCATCATCTCTGACGGTGGGCAAACTGTCGTCAAGCAAAAGCAGGGTGCGAGAAGAAGGAACAAAAAGGTATGCAACAGAACACAACGATGATGGAAACCCCACGGGGACCATCCACTGTAGGCGAAGATCTGAGCGTCGGATTGCATGGAGAGGTTACGAATGTGGCGTTTTTTCTTCCTTTTTGCTCTCGTAAAAATGAAGAAAAAGAAGAAGAAAACCTACGGGCAGCCAAAATCACAGCCAACAGACATGACTGTTCGAGCTCCGACCGTTCAGAACCAGAGAGAGAGACGACGACGCTTATCGGTCCAATCACGTGGTTGCGTAGAAACGAGACATCTTGTTTGCGCCTGACGTCATCAAGCCAGGTCGTCATTGGATCAGATATATATCTCATTCATCGATCGCAGTGAATATACGACTTATAACATGTTTTTGTGATGATTATATGGACTCCCTGCTTTCAATTTTCTGAAGGCATACATCACATTAATCGTTCGGTAAGGCAGAGGGCGTTGACGAAAACAGGTATAAAGTACCGCTTCTGATTCTTGTGTACTGTCGATTTTTCGTAAGGTGGCGGCACATTGTCTGATGACTGGGTAAACACTAAATGGGATTGCAAAACCACTAGATCACAGAAAACTTGATGTAAGAGCGTGTGGAAGTGACTGGAAGATCGCCATGCTGCCGCTGAAGTGATGATGCAGTGCGTCTTCATTGCAAGTGAAACAAATGTGTTAGGACTTCTGCACTGAAGGGCAAAGTGTCTCACCGAATAAGACGTTCTGAGAACAGGGAAACAAATTAAAGCGGTCAGTCCTTCCTTGGACTGTATCTTCATATTCATCTTACTCGTGTACCTACGTTGTACGAAGTCAGCCACACGCAAGTGATCAAGCGAATGAATTATACATGATATCATGAGTCTAGCATGCATACATGCTACGTTGCTATGCAGCCCAAAGCGGACAACAGCCGATAGGTGTCAGGGGGGGGGGGGGGGAAAAAGCAGACCGAAGCACTGATCCACATAACCTGCGAGACAATACACCCGCATGCACTAGCTCTAGGACGTTTGCCAACTTCCTATACCAACGTTGATGACCCCTTGGGAATAGAGCGGCGACCAGTGACCCTGACTAATCGCATTACTCGCTTTCGCGTCATTTGACCTCGTGTGACCTAACTGGCAGACGGTCGCTAGGCAACCAGGCGCACCCCTGCAACTCCGACCGTGTGGACTTTTTATCAATGAAAACTCGACTTCAATGCATTTCCTGGTGATAGGCGTGGTGATGCCCGAAAGAAAAGGTCACCGACACCGCCACCATCACCACAAACAACGACAACTAAAGCAACTGAAACAACAAGCGCAAAAGGTTAACAAAATACCATTCTATGTCTGTGAATAAATGAGCTTATCGTGCTAAGGAATGTTTGAAAGCAAACAAAAGAAACAAAAAGAAAGAAGTGCTGTACAAACATTCAAAAGCAGTTCTTATCTCACCATCATAATTACTGTCTAAACACGGAAAAAAAAATCACTTTACGTTCACATGCCATGTGCCACGGTTCACTTTTCAATGTGTGTGTGTGTGTGTGTGTGTGTGTGTGTGTGTGTGTGTGTGTGTGTGTGTGTGTTCGCGCGCGGATGTGTGCACACGTTTGCTTGAACTCCGTTTGGTACAGAGCACAACTACTCAATGTACAGTAAGTTTTCTCGAAGTTTCGACAGCGTGAAGAAAAAAGCAAACCCTTCATTTGATTTGTGCCAATAGCTCTGCCCTCCGTTTTGTCATTCTGTAGGGTTATCTACGAATCGTCAAACCTTCTCCTGCACAACGCTGATCGACTGCATTATACGTTACAAGCCTCGCGTGCTCATGC
>JACVVK020000462.1:257500-312500 GCA_018292915.2 Batillaria attramentaria | reverse complement strand
CGTGGCGGTGGTGGTGGTGTCAGTGCATGTCGTGGGCCTCTGAGAGGTGTGTGTGTGTGTGTGCGTGCGTGCGTGTGTGTGTGTGTGTGTGTGTGTGTGTGTGTGTGTGTGTGTGTGTGTGTGTGTGTGTGTGTGTGTGTGTGTGTGTGTGCACTTTCTAATTAAAAGCATATGTACATGCAGACGAGAGGCTAAGCCCTAAAGCCACAGTCAAATGAAATGGACTAATGTAGATTCAGCAGCTACAAGGTTTTTTATCTGGTCTTCTGGTCTACTGACCAAAACCCGTCAGTCGTGGAATAAAGCTCTCAAGCTCTCTCTCTCTCTCTCTCTCTCTCTCTCTCTCTCTCTCTCTCTCTCTCTCTCTCGTAGATAGTATTATGTATGATCTTCGGAGGTGCCGGGAATGGGGGAGGAGGGGGGGGGGGGGGGGGGCGGGTATGGTCGGATCATTTTATCCGTCTGCTAACTAGATCGTATATAGCTGTTCTCAGCAATGCGGTTGATCGATTGGTGGTACACGCATATATGTAATCTGACCCAATCGACCATAAACGACGCACACTTAGTACATTCGGATCACGCCGGCTCAGTGCAGTACTAGCTAGAACAATACAAGACACACATAATACAAAAAGGATAATCCGTACTCGATATATATTGCTACAGTGATCGCGACAATAATTGCATAAGCACCAAGCATTAATTTGATAGGCGCATAGGCGCTTTTTCCAGCTCAACGTATACTGCCATCGCTGGTTAACACAGCCCCGTCAGTGTGCACAGACCGTGATAGTTCGTGCTCACAAACACGACACAATCTGTAGAGCTCAGCCCGAAAGATCGCGTGCGCTCTGGTGCACAGCAAAGGTTAGGGACTACCTCAGGTCTGAGGTAGATTTCTCGGGATGAACTGTTGACTGGATAGAGTAAAGTAATTAGGCCTACGTGTGTTCTTACCGCCAGATAATCGGACTAAGACCGTGACAGCCAGGTTTGGTTTGCTCCCTGTGTGTGCAGTACACGAGGCTTAACCATACATTGTCTGCCCAGAAATGAGCCCTCCGTAACACAAGAGCAGGGCAACTGACATTCATTTTCCGTCGCGTGATATTCGGGCTGAAATGATTTTTTTATGTTTTGCAAGGAATGTGTGATTGTGGTCCAAGACGGCGTTGCTAGGGTGTGGCTTTTCCACAGGAAAAAAAAAAACAACTAAAAAAAAAAACAACCCCAAAACAAAACAAAAAACACCCTAAAACAAAAAAAAACTTGCTTGGTTAAAGTGATATAACACATTTCGGACCGCGCACGTGTGTCCCGCGTTTTAGACCTTTTTTTCGGTTTATGGTCCTGCGTGCGAAAATCAGGCAAGATTAACGGTTCCTTAACCGCTCTTACTGCAGCAAACCGGCATGAGTGTGATCAAAGTACAGCACTCCGCCACGAAGCTAAATTTAAATCCATGCAAACATTAATTATGATTTTTGTCTTTAAAAAAAAATTCTTCAGTGATGCCACTGGTGCACAACCCCGAACATACTTGGTAGGAAACTGGGTTAAACACAATCGCGGCTGGGTCATCATTGCATCAGCTCAACAAGTTTACATTTACGTGTTGCACAGTACAGTCGGTTAAGCCGAGCGCCACAGTGCTGTCCACAGTTGTGACACAGTTGTGATTTTGGGGGTTTCCACCGCTGTGGCGTCATCACAGCAACCTGGATTTCAAATTGCCACACAACTGTGACTGTGGTTTCCACAACAGATTCTGACTGGCTGTACTACATCACTCGGCGCGCAAACATGGCGGACAGTGCATCTTCAATCGGTTTGTCACCGAGCACAGCTGTGTTCAGTTTATACTTTTGTAGTAAGTAGACACACCGAGCGCAACGACTGTGATGTGCACATGTGTGTTTCGCGCGCTGTGCCCAGTTAAGAGCAGGATTTACGGTAATTGTTGGTTGGTTAGTTGGTTAGTTTCTCGGATGACCGATTGGATGGTTCATTGGTTGGTTAGTTGGTTGCCTTGGTTGTTGCTGCTCCCCTTATTATTTGTCCAGTCTGTGTCGGCCAAAAAAAGAGAAAGCATCTGATCTGTCGTGCAAGGTATTAGGAAAGACATTATTGAAATTAAAACATTTTGTACCGCGAATGTGTTTCCCCGTGCTTCCGGTTCTATTCTATATGACGTTTTCAGTTTAAGTGCTGCGGTATTCAGTTTCAGTAACATGAATACTTATGGATGAATGTGTCAATGAAATACACAAGTTAGTGTCAACTGCATGAATGCATGCGTTTGACGTGCAATGTGTCGTTTCCAGCGTCTGCTTTTGTTTCCCCTCTTTGTAAGCAGACCATTTAGAAGTAAAATCATTGTTTCTAAATGGACTTCTTGCTGTGGCTAATTATGATGAGTATGCCTCAAGTCTCAATGTAGAACACTCCCACAAAGCAAAATGAACTCAAAGGAGGATTTTTTTGGTTTTTTTTTTAGTCACACTAGTGCACAGCCTTCAGCGACCCAAACTTACTTGGTCAAAAGCATACGCTCCTGCGTAACATACATGGTCGTAACTGAGTTATGTAATGCCATTAACGTAAACTGTAATGCCATTAACGTACTGCATTAATACTGGTTTAATCGCGGCGAAGTGAACAGGCTAGGTACGCGCTGACGAGGCTGGGCATATAATGATTATGTGACGAGTTTTTACCCCGTAGTCTTTGCATTTATATCAGCTTTTGCGCCGCTTGAGCGGGTGAGATTATAGGTTGACCACTGCATGTATGTAATCATGTCATTTATACGGCGTTGCGCGTATGCTCTGTGTGCAATGACTTGCGTCACCATAGACTGGATAATCCGCCGCCTGTGCACATGCCTGAATTAATAATTATTCAAACCGACGTTTGAGCCGAATATCCCCCCGCCTCTCTCTCTCTCTCTCTCTCTCTCTCTCTCTGTGGTAGCAACAGCAAGTACAAAAGTACCTTGTGTCAATTACCTCCCTGCGGAATAATTTTCATGGATTCACTGAAGCAAAGCTCTCTCTCTCTCTCTCTCTCTCTCTCTCTCTCTCTCTGCCAGTGTGTGTGTGTGTGTGTGTGTGTGTGTGCCGGTGTGTGTGTGTGGGGGGGGGGGGGGGGTGTGCGTCCGCAGTGCACGCGCGCGTGTGAATACACCATTATAAAATATTAAAAAAAAACGCCGCGCGCATATACTTACACTGACTCAATAAAAGGGGTCAGTCAGTACAGGAAGGGGCCCCTGTCTCACCCCACTGAACTGCTCCACAATACAATTACTCCGTGGGGAAGATAGCAAAGCGCCGGTAAAACTGACTGCTGGATCAGCCACGACAGTCTATTTCTTTCGTCAACCAGAGAGTTAGAAAGCTATTGCGAGTTAGTAAAACCCGAACCGGCTAAGATTTACAGGCACCTGCCTGTCCCCAACGAACATTTTGTAATATAATTAAAACTTCACCTTACACTACCATAGCCGGCAAGTGAAACAACCATGTGGCCATTTCGATCAGATATATATGCCTAAACTTCTGATAAATCATAGAAGATAAACGGTAACTCCTAAAATCCTGATAAACGATGACATTTGCATACTGGCGATTGAGCGGACATCCCGGCATCGGGCGAAAAATTCCATTTTCGATACATGTACTAGCTTAGTTTGTCAGCACGGTTGGCTATCCACGATGAAAATGCAAAGCGAAGCGTCATACCATATCCATACCATATCCATGACTTGTTGCCAGGGGCAGAGCATATTGTTGCTACGGGTTCAAATTACCGCATGACACCTTTCGAGCAAATTGTTCCACGAAAGATCACAGCAACCACGTTACATAACCGGCGAATGCACAGTGCACTCAATAGCAGACGACAGTCCTTTGAATCAAAGAAAATGGCAGCAGAAAATATATAAGACAAATAAAAATGATCTTACTTCTTTCAAAGCGTCTCTCAGCAGTATTGCCAGTCCACAGTCTAAGCGTACCCAAGCCTGTCCACCCTACAAAAGGACCTTCAGCAGGCGTGCACCCTAGTACCGTTCCTACGGAGCGCGAGTCTCGAGCAGTCACGCGTGGTAACAAGAGATTTTTTTTTCCACGCACCTGTCTTCTGGGGTTTTTTTTTTTTTTTTTTGTCCGGCTGCCAGTTCAGCGGAGTGACAATAATATCTGCGTGCCTGGCAGTCTCCTTTGTGATTGGTCCGGCCCACACTGATCAGCCCGTACACAGCATACACTGACTGGTGTGTCGATACTCGATAGGTGTTCTGTAATTGGGTATTGTCACACGTTTTGTATCGGTGAATCTCACACGTTTGTTACCGGGAAATCGTCTCCGTCTATTTCGCCGCTGTTGACGGTAAATGTTCATTTCAAAAGATTGAAAACTCTAAATTTTCTAAACGTGTATAGCTGCCGAGGAAAAAGATGCTGTCAAAAGTAAGAGAGAGAGGGTGGGCTACTCGGGTCAGTGGTCGTGTATACTGATCTCTGCTGGTGTCAAAATAGTTCAGATTATTGTACCTCAAACACTGAATAATTAACCAATGCTGCAATTTCATGGCCTTCAAAAATGAATGAATTTCAGTGAACGTTTAGAAATTGAAAAGTACTAGTCAAGAAGGCTATACTTGAATAGGGTGGATGGGTGTTTGAGGGTTTAACGTCCTTTTCGCACCACATACGGGTGACTGATATCAAAGCGGACGGGGCAACGAGACACAAATACTGATCTGGCGCGTAAGCTATGATATGTTCGTAGTACTCAAGCTTGCAATACACGTCCATATTTTTCAACGATACCGGAGCAACTTCTGTGTGAAATGTACGAGGACATGGAGAACACGTTTTAGGTACGCCACAAGCTAGATGGCTGACTCTGACATGTCAATATCCATACAGGTTTTCCCATATATCTAGAAATATTTCTGCTCAGTTATGACATCAGCCAGTGAAAGAACGCACCACCAACACACGAAGTCCGGAAAAGGTGACTTACTGTCAGTGATCAGAACACGGTAAACAGCGTGAGACAAAACTATCGGTTTATCAGGAAGACAGATGATCACTCCCACAGCCCTATAGGCGATCGCCCACGATTACATTCACCGGTTTAACTAGAATATTATGTGCAAGACAATACACCCGCGCCATGGAAACACCGAATGAACCATGTCGCGAACAAAATGATCTGATAATACTGTAGTAGGTAATACGGTTCCAGTGTTAGTTGAACGGTCGCAGACACACTGGCATGATCATGTACCCGGTGAGAAACGGGACTGACAGTGTGTGATTATGCGACAAGACTGACTTGTCAGTTTCGGTTCATAGTTTCGCGGTAGAGACCGTAACGCTAACATGAATATTGTCATGATTCACTTTGAAATCGATAATGCACTTGGTGTTAATTACCTACCAACACACATTATGCCAGTGCAAAAATGATTCGAGTGTGAAGCTTCGACGCAAAACTCAAGCACCTGATTTCACAACCACTGGAACTGAAATGCTGCTCAGTGATCCGGCAATTTATATTTAAAGCCAAATTATGAAGAAATATGTCAGATCTCTTTGCCACGCGAAACGCCATTGATTCAACTTCCCGCGTTTGAGACTGTGGAAAAGCTGATTTTCAGACAATTGATGTGAAGTCAAGATAAAATGGACTGATAAAAACCGAAACTAAAATGAAATCTTGCGGGCCCAGTGTTACAAAGGCGCGCTGCAGTACTAAATCATACAAAATAGTGGCGGCGGAAGAAAGAATTTCCAGGTTGGGGTCGGTGGAGGGTGAACTGAGGGGCACCATCAGTTTTGAAGACTACAACGCGGCCAGACCAAGTAATTAGGAAGGGTGACCCGAAAAAGCAACAAAGGGAGTGCCAGTGGGGGAGGGGGGATGTAGGCGCCTGACGGGATTTTGGTGTTAAGGCCAAGCTCTAATCGTTCAGTCTCATTTTATCCCCCCCCCCCCCGACCGGCCCCATACCGCACCCCCCTCCCCATTTTTGTCTTTTAGTTTTTTTCTTTCTGTTTTTGCCCATAGGATTTTGCCCCCCCCCCCCCTCCCCCCTCCCCATCCCTTCCGAAACCCTTGCAAAACTCTCCGACAATGAGTTACTGATTTATTTATTTGAACATTTATCGTTCACTAGTTCTGTCCGACGCTGACCGCCAGCCCGAAAGTATAAGCCGCTTCAGGTCCAGTTGTGCAAGTCCGCCAGAGCCCGGTTCAAAGGTGCAGTTGCATTTTCCCTATATCAGTGATGACGTAGGCACATGCGCCGGTCACACTGCAGCACAGTGGTTTAACCATACACACCCGGCCTAATCCCCTTGATCGCCACTCAGTCGGCATTTCTGCCGAGTGCATACACTGTGCATGCATGTATAACCATGCGATCGCGCCTAACTTGAGGCAGAGTATTATATTTGAATAATGGGAGTGCTTAACAGCGGCCACTTCGAAACAAGTACGTGCGGGTCAGTCATTGTCGAATGCTGATCACGATTGACCACTGCATTTTCAGTTAGACGGCAATTCCTCAGAATGAATGGAAATAACGGCATCATTGTTGAAAAGTGCAAATTGTCTGAACTGAAAGGGACTGGGGACTGGGACACATTAAATTTGTGCTCTCTTCAGTCAAATGTTCAGTCTCCAGAAAGTCAGTGTCACCTGTAAACCAGATTTGTTAAAATGATGGCGGTTTTCTGATAACAGCCGAATGGCCAACTTGCGGCTTGACACCGAGTTGGGTACATGGCTGGCTGGTTGATGGATTGGCAAACTGACACCGAGATCAGTTTACGGATTGGTTGACTGATCAGTGTACCAATCCAGTGATTACTTGATTGACTGGTCGTCGGGATAGGTGATTGTTTCTGACAGTTGTCGCAAGAGCTATACTGGTCCCTTTCAGCCTATGCCATCGCTATGGTGAACCTAAGAAACATTCACTGATTCAAATTAGTTGACTGAATGATTTATAGATTAACAGATTTACTCATTCATTTCTCCTCAGTGGTGTGTGTGTGTGTGTGTGTGTGTGTGTGTGTGTGTGACAAATCTGACCCACCTGGTTACAAGGTTGTTGTACAAACCCTTACCTACACCCGGTTCCAAGGCAAAGCTCAAAAGGACAACTGGGAAATCTGACAGAACGGAATTGCCTTTACTACTCTTACACCTACTGAGGTCGCCTGCTCCGGCAAACCTCAAGAGGACAATTGGGAAATCTGACAGAACGGAACTGCCTTGACTTCTCTTACACCTATTGAGACTTCACACAACTGTAATCTAGTCTTTGATCTCCTTTCTTACAGCCACTGCGGTAGCTAATCTATGCCTGAAGAGTGGAGCAAGTCACGAAGTACTCACCATTAATTTTTATCGCTCGGCACTGACTACACGCGGTAGCCCAGCACAAAAGCCTGCATAAATGCCTTTGACATCGTATGAATTCTCCAGTCTGGAACGTGTTTATGAAAAATTGAACATTCTCACAAACGCTGCCTGACAGTTTTGTTCACACATAAAAGCACGCGTGAAAGGAGAAGAAATCGCTTTGAGTTTCTCTGTCGCTCTGTATTGACTGAGGTGGGTTTCAATCGTTCCATAGTCTGTGAGAAAGCCGCTTGTAGTAGGGGAAAAAAAAGAACTAGACAGGTGAAAAGACAATGACGCTCTTTTTGTTAACTTTTTTCTTTCTTTCTTTTTTCGGCGTTCATGCAGTTCTCTGCTTTCATGAAAAATGTCCATGTTGATAATGCATTGGCATTTACACTGCGGAGATCTTGTACAACATACACACACACACACTGACACACACACACACACACACACACACACACACATAGTTCCATACTGTCACGCTATTTTAATGGTAATTCAATTTTTATGAACCAACAAATAAATACAGCAAGAAAAGTAGAGCACATGGCTTCTAAACCAACCATCAACCCTACCACTTTCTTCCCCAGTCTCTCACACCACACTGCTAGCGCACGCTCTCTCTCTCTCCCCTGTGTGTGTGTGTGTGTGTGTGTGCATATGAGCATGACCTTTAAAAAATTCTCATTCTCACAATTACACAATACCACAGACTTTTATATATATATATGGTTACTAATTTCTGCAAATTGAGAAAAAAAAATACCATTTACAAAATCCACCCAAGGAACTTATTTGGTCGGAAAAAACAACTGTTCGTGTAGCACACACTATTCTCACGTGCACAGTATCCCCGACTAACACAAGGAGGGTTGCTCCCCTTTATACAAACCACAAATACACAACCTCTGCATGTACCAAAGTCACGTCATATATATTAAATACAGGAATGAGAATAGTGGGCACAGCTGGAGGGAAAACCCTAAGAACTGTTCATTTTGGATGCATCTATGGATGAAAAGTGCATTCAGTTATCCCCAGAAACTGTGGATGTAATTGTAAGCAGTGAATATGAAGTATTTCAAACAGACGGCACCATTATCATATCCAGCCAAGTGATGAGCCTTGTTACCCAGAAATTTTCTGCACAATTACACATATGAAACGGTTTACTGAAAAAAAAAAAAAAAGAAAAAAAAAAAAAGCAATGAGCAGAAAGGTGTGAAACAGATGAGATATTCAGTGAAATAAGGGAACAGAAAACTGCAAAAAAAAGGGCAACCATGCTAACTGGTAACAAACACCACCAACTAGGTACACATATTTTTGACCTAGTTCACATTCAGAAAAAGTTTGTTATATTCAGTCAAATGTGTGTGGCTTGGAAAGGAAAAAGGTGGGCAGGTCTGCACTAAACAGATCCAATATGCAGGAAAACAGTAAACACATAGGGAAAGTGCTCAATTGCAAACTTTTCTTTTCATCACACACCAACAATCATGTGTCTGCCCTCCATCACAAGAAAGGAACTTTCAACATATTGGATAGTACATGTATGCATGCGTGCATGCAAATGTACAGGAAAGTACATGTATGTACATCAGTCCAACCCTCTCATTAAATCCTGTGGTTTTCCTTCTTGTAGTGTCTAGTAGAACACACACAATGCAGAACTTGAATTCAGTGTACTCAGCAGACAAAACCATTACATGTGGCATGTGCATACACAGAAAACAATGGCAAGTGCCATCATAAGCAATCAAAATGAAAGGACTGGTGGACTGAACCCCAGAAAAAACTAAAACCCGAATTCACCTGTGACAAACCTACCGGTACTCTTTTCACCTGAATCAGTATCAGCTATTAATGCAAGCAGGAGTGAGTTTTATAAACACCATGAGCGCCCCTCAAATCCTGTAATGACAATCCATCAACACTACCAGTGTGTCCCACACCACTGGGCTGGCTTCCATCCAACTTTGGCAGCTAGTTTGTACCAGATCTGAATGTTCTGATTTGCACTACATCACAGAATGTAATGATTGTGTTGAGAGAACACGAGGCAAGATGAAAGAGAGAATACATGTGATAATGCATCACACATCAAACATGAACACTTACAATATGTAACGTATGAACATGTATGTACATATATAGTGAGCAACAATATGAACTATAGGATTTTAGATGCACACTGGTTCACACAGTCACACCCATACAATTTTGAAAAAAAAAAAAAAAAAATCTATGAATTCATACTTCAGTGACAGCAGTAAGCCAGCAGTTCTAGTCTACATGTGTATATATATATATATACCCCTGTATATATATTTTTGCTAATCACTCTATCCATGCAGTTCTATTGCATGCACTCTCAGTCTCACAACTTCGCAGCTCTTTTACTAGATTTAGATGGCCAACTTTTCCCCCCCATGCAGCAAATATATGTGCTGTACTCAATGCTCAAAGGTTCCCACATAGACATATTTACTACAGAATTCACTGCACCATAATTTGTTCTGTGATGATCTATGATCTACACACACGACACAAACTTTTCTCTAGCATTGGTAAACCCACCAAACATTTCTGCCTGCACATCACAGAGGCACGTTCATTCAACATAATGATCTTATAAATTTTCCATTTGGCTGTTTGTTTAATTCTCTGATTATCCAAACTAAACAAAAACTCTTTGTCAGCTTATGTGTTCACATTTAATGTATTATGTACGTAATTGATAAAAGTCAGAGTTCAATAGCACATCCAAGATATCAAGTGAAAAATGTGCACTCAATTACAACTACAAGTAAGAAGTATTGGTAATTTCTAAGCTTTGAAAGCACAGCTGCACCACCAGAAAACTTAAAATTAAATTAC
Organism: Batillaria attramentaria; assembly: GCA_018292915.2. Classification (NCBI taxonomy): domain Eukaryota; kingdom Metazoa; phylum Mollusca; class Gastropoda; family Batillariidae; genus Batillaria; species Batillaria attramentaria. The sequence continues at coordinate 302,189 of JACVVK020000462.1, read as the reverse complement.
ACATTACCCCTCCCTCCCCCCTCCAATCTGTTGTACACTAACTAAATTATCTTTTGCACATCAACACAATAACACAATCGGATAAATTTGTGTTCTTAGTTTTACTTGCTGCAGTGAATGCACAGAGGTGTACACATGTATGTGGTCAAGAGTACAGAGGTGAGTCGAGTGCTCAAAATGGCTACCCACACACATGAATGATGCTACAAATTTGTTTAAAAAGCATGCACAGTTGTCTACTTTGGCTCACTTGTTCAGTATAAATCAGAGTTTCAAACAGTGAGAATTGGATGTGGTACATTTACTTCTTGCGTTTAAAACTCTGGGTTTTTGGCGAAAAATCGGTGATTGCAGTGAAAGAAAAACGTGACAGAAAGTACTTGCGATCGCTGAAGTGTTATTTTGAGAAACGTGGAGAACGGTCAGTGAACCCATAAGCTGTCTCCAAATGCTCAAAACTGCCTTTATTTCAGTCGGCATACTGGCAGGTGTCAAATATTTTCCGTTTTTTAGAAAAATGACTGAAAATGTAGGCACGTTTGGACATAACGTCGTCGTAAACTTCCGATGATCAACATCGACCACCGAGGTCGAACGTACTTTTGTCCTGCGAAATACCTAACTTGCATAATCTCAACATCGTTTTTTCACTCTTTATTTTTCATGGAAGAACACCAATATATCTCGTGTTGTTGAAAAGAAACTTCGTGTTGATTTCGAAGACCCGACGGTGTGTTAATTTTACTGTTATGTTCACGCGAGAAAAAATCGATCGCTACACTCGGGTATGAGATAAATTCAACCAGCGGCCGTTTCAAACACAAGCTGGAAGCATGATTTCTTTGAGCCGATGACTTTGATTACCGTCACTGGAGGAGGCAGCCGATAATCCCGAGGGTAAGTTTTAAGTGTTAAGTGTTATCTTCAGACAAATCTAGTCAACTCAGCAGCAAAAAGTGAATAAACACAAAGAGTCTGTGTTCTTGTGCATTTTGGAATACTGCTGACAACAGCGGCAATGGTAAACTCGATGTTAGTGTGGTGATTGGTATCACCAACATGTGGATGTTAATCCTTGTCATGATTCTAATCGATACAGCCGTGGAGACATTTGTGGTTTAGGTTGTAAACGTTATGTTCATGACTCTGTTACAAAAGTTGTGTATTCAGCAACAAACAATGAACGCCTTAGGTATTTTTAGGTGGAAAGCTACTCGGAAAAAGATCCTTTGCGGGGAGTAAAGCTTTCTTATGTAAAATTTCAGATGTCTCTGGTTTGAACACAACTTTACTCACAAACGAAGGTCGTCAGCATTATGTTCAAACTCATACGACGACAAGTCTAGCACCAAACAAAAATAAAATATCCTGCTAAACATCTTTGGAATAATTTTTCTCCCTGGAGTCTTGAAAATTTCCATTCAAACATATTTTTGTGTGTTCATCTGTTTGTTTATTGAAGTTAACTTTACACACCGTACCCAGATTCATGCAGTTGTTATATTATGTACAAACAACAACTTGGGCATTCCTTCACTTTTTTAATGGCCAGAAATAGAGGACAGCAAAATTATGTGTTTTTATTCATGACTGTGTTTTTTTTTTCCAGGATCACACCAATAGAAAATGTGCAGGAGCTGTTTGTGTTTGAACACAACTTTATACACAGACAGTGGGTTTCAAGTTATGTTCAGTCAAAGGTTACATTTTTTTCCTTTGCTGTACTGAAAAATGATAGGTATTCACTATTTCCTATGCTGTGAGCCCCTTTTTGATTATAGCAGTTTGTATACATCATCCCTGTGTGTGTTTGAGTGAAAGCTGAACCATTGCATGAGTGTTTGTCAAGTTAAGTTCCAGCAACTTGATAATGACAGTTAACAATTTTATTATGCTTTTAAATCATATTTTTGTGAAGAGAATGTGTACCTTTGATTAAAGCACACTTCCTGGTAATACATTTTTTTGTTCCGTTTCCTCTTGTTTGATTTTGACAGTCTCAAATGAGTCTGTCACAGTGTAGTGTTATGTTTGAATTTGCGTAAAGTTACATTCATGTAGCTTGAGATAGCAATTATCTATAGGATTAAGCTTAAAATCATACTTTGAGGGGGTTAAAGAGTACCTCCCATTGAACCACACTTACTACAACTGATATGTTTTGTTCTTTTTCCTTCTGGTTGACTTTAGCTATCTGAAATTTGTCTGTCACAGTGTAATGTTGTGTTCAAGTGTGTCAAGTTATGTTCAGACAGCTGGATATGGTAATAATTCATGTGTTAAATCTGTTAGATACATTTTTGTGTGACTAAGGTGTATTTACCATAAAAACAAAGTCACTGGTAATATATTTTTTTGTACCTTTTCCTTCTGTGTGACTTTAAAAGTTTGGAATGAGTCCGTCATGTTGTAATGTTATGTTTAAGCATGCTCAGTTCTTTCTTTGATCACTATATTCAGGGACACAGTGAAGTAGCAACTGTTATTTTTGTTTTTGCATGTATTTCAAGGGTCGGTCTTTAATTTTACTGGGAAACAATAATAACTGGAATAAAATGTTTAGCTTTTTAAAGGGTTTTATTGACATGTTCCGTCAAGCAGAAAACCAGAAACATTTGAATCCATTTCTGTTTACGTATCATTTATAAATGTTCATGTATTGCACTACATTATTATTGAGTAACCCAAACAATGTTCTTAAGGTTTTATTGACCAAACAGTATCAGTACTCTGTCATAATGGTGCTCATTTCAGTTTAACATGCCGCTTGACGTAAAGTTATGTTCACACCACTTTTTCATTGCATTTCTTTGCATCTAGTGAGTCTTTCCTTCTCTTTTGTGATATTGCTGAAGGTTAAGCCTTCAAAATAAAAACACAAAATGCAAACAACATCACTGGTTTGTTTCTGCCTTGACATTTCAAGTCTGCAAAATTGTGACAGTGTTTAATGTTATGTACAAACTCACAACTTATTTCTTCAAATACTGCCAATCGACAACTTGTATGAGAAAATCAGATACGGTGAAGATTGCGCACGACAAGACACACCAAATTCATATAAAATAGTTTGTTTATGACTTTGCTGAAAACTGGGTACTCATGTCACACTCACTCGACTCAACTCTGTACTCTTGACCATGTATGTATGTACACTGTGTAAGAGAACTTGGTAAAATTATGGGATGCACAACATGTCATCAGGAAAAAAGTACACACAATGACAAAAAAACATGAATCATAAATTTATAGAATACCAGCACTTCTCAACCATGACTTAAAAACATATCATGTGACATGTCTGTTTGAAGTCTCAGTCCGAAGACTGATACAGAATATTCTGCAAAACTGGTCCACCTCATTGCATGAGAGTGTCTTACTGAAACGTTACAGGTAATTTGCTGGAGAAAACAGACTGTTCATAAGTTACATTCTCATATCTCTTTCCCAAGCTGCGCTAGCTGTTTCAGAAACAGAGTAGCATTGGCAAGGTCACTGCAGCCATAGACGATTTTCTTCTGCGACACAGGTGCTTTGGCACGCACATAGTCCATAAGATTCTGGTATTCAATGTAGTTCCCACCCCCTACCATGAAGACAAATGCTTCCTGGAATGGCGACTTGTTGCGAGGCAGGTTGGAACTGTCAGCACGCAGCATCTTCGGGTCAAAGTAACGGAAGTCGTCAACATCCTGTAAGGACTTGAGCTCCATGAGAGCGTCAACGATGCGGGTGGTGGGCAGCTTGTGGCTTTTGACAACAAGATTCTTGACGCCCTCCATGACAAAGCTGCTGCCTTTGGACAGGAGGTTGGTAAACATGCTGGTGGAACTGACACCACCGCCCGCGTACATGCTTGGGGTGGCGGTAATCTTGCTGTAAGACTTCCAGCGTCGAACATACTGGACGGCGGCCAGATCGCAGTTGCTCGCCTGCAGTGCTACACAATACTGGTCAATCTCCGCCTCTGACATGGGTGGCCCGCAGATCAGCGCGATGATGAAGAGACGCACTTTGTCCTCAGGCTTGCCAGCCTCTGGGTCTGAAATGATGTCCATGAGAGACTGGCTAAGAGTGGACTTGCTCATCATTTTCTCCTCCATCTCAAAGTAAGTGTCAAGCTTCCTGTGCTTGATATGCTCCAGCAGAGCTGTGGCAATGTTTGTGTGCATGTCTATCAAACGCTTTTTCTCCAGCAGCTCTGGCAGTGAACTGACAGCAGAGGTGAGCCTAGCAGTATGGTCAGACAACATACTTATCGCTGCATCATCCTCTCCTTGAAGTCCCATGGCTGCCTTCAGCTTCTTAACTTCATCTTCCTCTGCACGGTACTTGTCCAACGCCTCTTGCACACCCTCTGCGACCTGCGGGAAAGGACTGCCTTTCTGTGTCACCCAGAAGTTGTCCTTATTGCCCATGTCATAGGTTTTCTTTTTGGTACGTGGCTTGCGGCTGGGTGAGTGAGCTCCCTCTTCCACGACCTCTTCAATCTCCACTCTGTTGAGGCGAAGGTCTAGTACATCATGGGTGAGAGCCTGGTATGTCCAGGTATGATGGAGCATTGTGGCAAGGTCAAGGTTTCTGTCCAGCACAACCAGAAGTGGCCGCTGAAAACTGAACTGGCCAGGTGTGGCTTCTGCCGCAAACAGACTGTTGCGAGTGTCACGTAGATTCTCACGCAATTTCTTGTCCAGTTTCTCCGACACCATCTCCGCTGCATTGCCCCGCGGACAGCGAATGATCGGCACAGTGCCCAGGGTTACGAACACAGAAAACAAACTGTCAACAATGATGTCCATGGTGGCCTCAATCTCTGAGTCTTTGACATCACCTCGATTGATGGCATAGTACGACACAGGCTCTCTGTCTTGATGCCGAAGCGTGAAGAGATCGTCCTCGAGCGAGATAAAGTTCAAATACTGATCCACAACTTTCGAGACCTGCTGTACCGTTCCGCTTTGAACTGCGGCGCTGGCAATGTCTTCCAGCTTCTGTCTGGACACCGCGGATATAAAGTTCAGGTAATACGACTCATACAGACCGTTCTGGAAGTCACGGCAGATGCGCTGGATATTGTCGTCGGTCGGCATGACAAAGTAAATTGCCGGAACATCGGGTATGGGGTCTCTGTCGGTGTGAAGATTGAGATGGAGTGTTACTCCTAAGTCGCGCAGCTCTTTCACAGTTACCAATGGCGAGATGATATCCTGCCCAAATCTGTCGTAGACAAGTACCTTCCATTGTGGCTCGGCAACTGTCGCTTTCGTGAGCGGCGCGTTGAAATTAAGCATACGTTTCAAAGCCGTAGCTTGCTTTTCTCGCAAACTTGACGCCATCTTTGCTAAGTAAAATAACGTGGCACTTCCGGTTGATGTGACCTAGGGGACACAAATCGTCTTTGACAAGAGGGTCCTTAGTAGCTTAGGGGTACCACGAGAGTTGTCGCGCAAGACGGTTTTTAGTAGTTTCGCACCTTTTAATTTTAAAACATAAACCCATACAAGAAACAGAACCAGATTTGGATGCAGTAAGACTAAGGGCTGGCATTTGCAACAACAAAGGCAGGCGCGCGCATACACACACACACACACACACACAGAGTGACATAGTGATCCTGCAAGCTTCCGCACAAACAGACAAAATAATACACGGGGGAAACAAAATTACTGAAACTTTTTAACCCCTTGATGGCTGCTGCTACCATCATTCAAGCAGGAAGCTGATGCTGTTAGCATCGTTTGCAATGCTACAGATACCATTTGTCATTAAAACACCAGTTAAAGTAAACCATATGATGAGGTTCAGCACTGGTGTATTGGCATGCTAAACCTGCTAGGTATCAGCAGCAGCAGTCAAGTGGTTAAATCTGTTTATTTCCAAAGACAACATCGTGCATACACTGCATGGTACATACATGTATAACATAAACACTTTGTTATTATGCCGACAAAAAAGCATTTGATACAGCCGAAGCAGGAAAACACAAACGTACAGAGAATAAAGTTCATAATTCTGTCCATGAGACTCTGTGCCTTTTTCACTACGCACAAAAAAAAAAAAAAAAAAATCCCATGAAACACAATCCCTACCTTACATTTTTATAGTACAGTTCTTCTTATTTTACCTTTTTGCAAACAAAGAGGAGAACAAATCTTTATGTACGTATGTTGTGGCAGGACTGAACAAGTAACTATTGTAAACACTTACGTAACTACCACAGGAATATAAAAAAAAATTAAATTAAAAAAAATTCTCAGCAAAGTCGAGTACTTTCCACCCTGATAATGACAACAGAACTGAGAACACCATATCTCACAACACATGCGTAGGGTACATGGAAAATACCTCAGTTCTGGTAACTACGTAACTACGGTACAGGCAAATAAAGTGCAACGTACACTTCTATTTTGTACATGCTGCACACTCACACCTCTCTCTTTTTCTCTCTCTCTCTACTCACACACATCACATGCTCTTTCACTCAAAATGTAAGGAATATAAGGATGTAAATAATTTATACACTTTTGTCCAATAGAAGCCACACATTTCAATTGGGCAAAATTCTGTTCACATAAAAAGTGAAAATAAATAATGATTTCATCTGACAAATTGTGTTTGAGTGTAACACCACTTTGTTTTCCAATACCTGATGGACAGATCTACTTAATCAGTGCTGAATAAATGAACCTATAAAGGCACTGACGTAAATTTGTTCTTTTGCTCAAAATAGTAATTTAAAAGATGAAAAAAAAAAAAAAAGCAAAATACTCACATAAAATGCACCTCAAAATTAATACACATTTTCTGTTGAACATCTTTTATTTTTGCAGGATTTTTTTTATATTTACAGTCCCCCACCAACACATGTTCACCCCCCCCCCCCCCCTTACCTCTCGCACCCTGCAATCAGTCACAATCTTACACCGGAAAATGCATGGCCCACACTCCTTCCCAAAAGTAAACCCTAGGCAATCAAATGTTATTACAGTCTTGATTCTTATCTTTTAACTGATCTGAAGAAAGCCACTATGACAGACAGGCCAAGTCACAGGAGGTAAGGCAGCACTAGCTCATCTACAACACATTGGATGTGAACCGTCAGTATGAACACTGCACACACACACACACACACACACACACACACACACACACACACACACACACATTCTCAAACCTTCAAGTAGTCCATTCGAGACACAGGCTGTGCACTATTTACAGACAGAAATACGCTGTCTTACAGGCAGTGAAGGAAACGTCCCTAGCCTTTTTTTTTTTTTTCTTGTCTTAACCCTAACAGTGCTGAGCCCAGAATATTCCGGACAACCTCTCCAACTTTTTCAGCGTAAGACAGGATCGTTCAGCAAGACCAGGGTTAAGTCTTCTTAGCGATAGCGTTCCATTTTAATCCATTTATCCGGTGAACTCAGTACAAACTTTTGGTATGTTTCCCTCACTGCCTTTTTTGTGTTCAAGATGTAATACAACGCACCGTCAGAATTTTGCAGCTTCCAAAAGAAGTGTGAGAAAATTCAAAAAAATCTTAACTGGTTTTCCTTTTCTCTGGTAGATATTTGCAACAGTTCAGCTCATACAAACACCCCGATATCATGTTTGTAGATGCTATATATGGTTACTAAAGTCAGATATGTCATGAAAATAAACAAACAGCAAGCAATAACAATTATTTCTTTAAAAAAAAACACCACTAGAGCAACTATAAATTGGCGACAAAACTAAGACTGAAAATGCAATACTGTATTGTAATCACTCTTTCTGTGTGTTTTTTTTTTTTTTCTTTTTTCTTTTTCTTTTCACTCTTGAAGTCCTTAGTTTTTCATATGATTTCCTTACGTTTCCAGCGAGAAAACAAAGCACTTACTGTTGCCAGTGTCACCACATACATAAAATAAGGTATTTCAAATTTTAAGAGATTACAGTGTACTGGACGACATTTCTGATCAAATATGATGAGACACTAGTAGTACACTGTATGAATATGCTTTTATGGTGGACTAAAAAAAAAAGTGAAAAATGAACTAGACATCAGAGAAGGCAAGCAATTTGAGAATAAAAAAAGGAAAAAAAAAAAAAGGAAAAACAGTAAACTAATGTCACAAACAAAAACAAACATGCTTGCAGGTTATACGCATGTATGGATTTGAACTCTGATTAAGAATACAACTGGAGGGGAAAAAAAAAAAAAAAAAGGCAGCACTTTCACTGTTACGAAAAAAATGAAGGATTACCTTCCAAATCAAAACATTCTGATAATAAATCATCTCTTTGATAAACCTGCCCCACAAACTTCAAAATGAAGTCCTAGCTTTTCAGCCTTGCAATCCTTCATGGCTCAACTGCAAAATAATTATATATATGCAGCTAGACAAATGGATGTACATACAGAGAGGATGCATTGAAAACTTCCAATTCATGAAGGCCAGAAAAGGTCAAGATGAGGCTTCCAACACCATGCTGTCTTTTGAGAATCCTCCAACTGCCATGAATACACCTTATGCCGTGAACAATACCTTAATACACACTACTGTTGCGCAGGAGTCTTGCTGAAAAACTTCCGTCCGAGGTGTCCAATATTCACCACCTGGCAGGTGTATCTGCACACCCTGCTATGATCAGCCGAAGGCCAACAGTTTTAACACTGTTAAATCACTTAGCTCTAACTTAGTCTAAGCTAGTTTAAACAGTCTAATTCACATTGCTCTAAGCTATGTGTGTGATATGTTTGCGTTCTTCGATTCGTTGGTTTGTCACTTAATGAGCGTTCAAACGAAACTGAAAACTTAACAGAACACAAAGAACTACCGCAACTTTTGTCTAAGTGCGCGGCATTTGCCAGCATCTACGCGCACTGTTACTAGCCTAGGCCATTGTTTCGTTAGGGTTGATCTGACTGAGCGCCAGCACCAGGATGTCCCTCTTCTCCTTGTAGAATCGGAGTTCTCTCCCTGCCAGACGTGCGCTCTCCAGCTCGCGTTCAGCGACCTCCAGCTCCTGGGAGATGATAGCTGGTGTCTCTTGTTCCCTCGCAATCCAGTCCAGGGCCATCTGCGATCTCATGTCGTCGTCCAGAGCACGGTGAGAGTAATGAGCCAGCACCTTGAGGTCAAACAAAAGTACAAGGCTGTTACCAACACTGAATGAGTACTGGGGATAGTGGTGTGGTAACAGAAAATGGTAAAATGGGCTACATGTATTTCTGTATGTCTGGCAAAGACGAGACTAAAAATGGTTGCATGACACAACAAAAATTGCTTCAGCTGTTACCTAATGTTGTGATCACTACCCAAAACTATGAACTTGAAAACCTGACAGCTTGACAAGACTGGGCAGGCCACTATTTCATTCTTTTTTTCTTTTAATTTTGTTTGTTTACTTTCTTCCTTCTTCTTTTTTTTTTCTTTTTTTTTTAGGGGGGGGGGGGGGGGGGGGGGGGGCAGGAGGCCCCAGAAGCAACCATCAACAGACATTTCTCAACCCTGACCGCTTTGTTCTTAACAAACCAAACCAAAACAAAAAAGAAAAAAAAAAAAAGCATGGTGAACATTTATCTTTTCTAGTTCTTAAGAGTTTTATCCTGGTTAAGCTGCAAGCATTACCCCAACTCCCAATCAAAAGACTGCAGCATGATTATGAACATTTTTAGTCTGACAGTGGTCATAAGCACATACCTCCTGCCGGGAGCAGTTCCGTTCTCGCATGGCCTTGAGACTGCCGTTCCAGTGCAGCAGCTGAAAGACGGTCATCAGTTCCTGGAATTCCAGCATAGAACGCCCTCTGTTGGCCTCTAGCATGAACTTGAAGGCCCCAATGCCAGTGCTGGGGTCCTCCACATCAGCTGAGCTACCCTGGAAAAGCAAATGCCTATGTCTGTCATTGTCAGTCTAGTGACAACCAAACCTAACTCCTTCACAAATCTACACATTCATTTAAAAAGTTGGGGGGGGGGGGGGGGGGGGGGGGGAGCGCAAATAAACCAAAAACGCACAAAGACATCCTACCAGACCTTTATTTTCAAAGGTAATTTTCCCACACAAAAAAACAAAGAAATCCACGTGGTCACCACTGGGTGCCCAAAGTATATCCATGGAACTGAATATTATTGACAAAATAGAGATAACCAACCATGAGCCACGAGTGACATGATTTTCAAAATATCATGAACCATTTTGAATTTTCTGTAAAAATTCATCACAGTTTCCACTAGCATCCAGCCAGTGATAAGTGTCTTTCTGGATTTTGGGGATTGCTTTTTCCCATAAACAGCCATGCCTGCTAATCTATCAAGTATCATGCATATATTTATCAATCAGACAGCAGTAAATAGTAACACATAGATGAATACTCACTTGAAAAGACTGAATTGCATCACTGACAGCCTTGTCGATGAATTCATCTGATATTTTTCGTGATGGATGCTCGTTAAACACCGAGTTCATGAGCGCAATTTTTGCAGCACTCCTTCGAGCTTCTGCTTTTGTTGCACAATTCTGGAAGAAGAAAATGGACAAAAAAAGGGTTCCAAGTGTTTTTGGTATTTGTATAATTAACATTTTGTACTGTTAGAGCAAAGGTAGTAAGCCTTTCCTAGTCAGAGATTTGACAGAAAAGCACTATTTGGAACATATGATACACCCGCTCATAAGTCTATTTTTATTCAGAGTTGAAAAGTAAAACAAAATGCAAGATGTTCTTTCACACAGAGTGGCTAACAACAAAGAAAGTTTCGTTTTGGTTTAAATTTTATTCTGATGACAGATACTGTAGTAAAACTCACTTGAAAACTGCCAAAGCAACTGCCACCAGGAAGGCTGACGAAGCAGACATAAGGTGGAGTGGTTGTCGGCTGTGATTCGTACACCACCAAGGCACCATTCTTCAGGTCAGCACCGCGTTCCAGTTTCATCTGCCAGAACTCCTGTAATGCCTCCACCACATTCACTGCAATGCAAGCAGTGGAGCATGTAGTATAAGATCTGTCTGATAGTGCTAAAGCTTGAACTTGAAGAACTGACCAATCTTGCAGTCTTGTTCAAATTAAATTTTCAAATTATCTGATTCTAAATACGTGCGCGTAACTTTGATTTTTTAAAATTTGCATTGGGTTCTTGGTGTATACAGTGCTAATACTATATACTCTCAAACAAGGAACTGCACACCTACTATCTAATTTTGTTTGACTAAATACACTGCCTGCTCCAAACCCTTCTCTCCCCACCTTTCCCATCCCCAATTACTCCCCAGAAACAAAAGCAGCAATTTGTTTTCTAAAACAAACCACTTTTTTCCTTCTAGAGACAAAAATCTGTCAAAACTGAGGTATATGAACATTTATGTTAGCAACAATGCTTCTCATAAATTCAAATATACCTCTTCCATATCCATGAGTGTGCTTTGCAAAACTGTTGACCACTGCATCCACAGCTTCCTTCAGCACTGTCTTGGCCCGTGCCTCGTTCATCTGACCATGACCTCGGTGAGCATGTGACTGTGCCACGCTGGCAGCGGCATCAGCAGCAAGCGTCGCCATGCTGCGACCCCCAAGGTGTGAGTGAGACTGCTGTGGCTGTTGAAATGGCTGATGCTGTGGTTGCTGTCGTTCAAACGGTTTGGGGGCCAGGGCCGGTTTGATGCCACGTGGCATGGGGGCCGGCCTTCCACCTCCACCACCAGTCGCCATGGTTGGAGACACTGAGTCTGAGTATTGGTTTAGCAACCAAACTATCTCCTCGAGTTGGTCCTCGTCTTGCATGCAAGCATATCTAGGACTGAAACAAATAAGCAAAACACAATCAAGTTTACTTTCTAGGTTTCCATAATACACATATAACAAACCTGGTCAAGCTATCTGTATACAGCATAGCACAATGAAGGATATTTCATAAATATTCAGATTATTAGTTTGTCACTATGTATCATACGTAAAATTTTGTATTTCAGATTTGTAACAAAATGGCAACACATTACAAAAGAAGATTGCAGGAGGACAAACTATTGTGTGCTAATCTAATCTGAATCAGAGCTAGTCAAAACTGCTATACAATCTGAATGCCATAAAACTTTCAGCTTTCAAATAAACTTTTAGTGGAAGTTGCACTGCACATTCTAACATACTGTTAGAGTTGTCTATGCAGCCAGATGTGCAGCACATATCATGCAGTACAAAGTTAAGGGTGTGACCTACCTTTGTACACAGGTCTCTAATTTCCATGATCTTAATGCATGCAAAATTTATGTGATTAGTCACAATATCGAATGTGGCTTCAAGGACTGACACATGCATACAGGTGACGTCTCGTTCATTCATGTATCCCATTTTATACGCCAGCACAGTTGTTTTAGTCTTAGTCTCAAATTAAGTCAATTTATCCACTTCAGGACAGGAATAGGGGGTTATCGGTACGGCACTTCCTACATTTGTGTGAAAAGAAATCATTTGTTTTATGGATACCTCAGCTGAGCAGGTGCGCTGAAATTTTACCTTACAGTCAGGTCGGTTTCAAAACAAACACTATAAAAGCACTGTCGTTGTAGAAACTACTGTATCAAATGCAAAATCAACTGAAATATTCAACTGTAAGTGGTTAAATTACCCAACTCCACAAACAAGAATGCTTGGAACTCGCGAACTTGGCCGTCAACACTTGTCTACTTCCGGCAGCCTCAATTTGGCAGGAAGTTGACAAATCAACATGGCGGCGCCCAGCGGAAAGCAATCGGTGCTATTCATTTGTTTGGGTAAGTTGAACTGTTTGCAACCGGGAACATCGCTGTCAGGGTTTTAGTAGGCATACCTTTGTGCTATTCGTGCACTGTGATGCCCGGGATACCCGTGTGTTGAGTACTTCAAACTAAAATTAATCAACAAGGTGTTCGATAAGGCGTACACTTAGATTTGCCTCCCTTGACCGTAGCAGACGACAATGGTCTGCCCGGCGGTGGGGGGGGGGGGGGTCAGGGGGGTCAAAGGTTCTATCAGTTCGTCCGGTTTGAACTGTTAGAAATCAGTGACACTGACAAAATGCGAATCATAACCAAAAACATGAAAAGTGAGATCCTGTTCTTACATTTTAGACACATGCTTTGAGGATCAGGCGTTCTCTCGGTTGTGTTCTTGTACCATTGACCAGTTTCTGATTGTTTTGCTTTCCAAGTCACCCCGTTTATGAACTTTCAGAGGGGCTGGCAGTCCTTTAGTAAAGTAAATACTTTTGCTAGATAATCTGACAGATATTTGCCAATATGGTTTTGACACACACGTTCATCAGTCAGGTTTTGATAGTTCATATTGTTTATTTTGTCTTTCAGGCAATATCTGTAGATCACCAATGGCTGAGGCAATAATGCAGCATCTTCTTGCCCAGAGAGGAGAGTCAGATAAGGTAAGGTATAAGCTACTACTTCTGCATGCACATGATGCCAGAAATAAAACAGAAATTGCGACTTCACAAAACAATTGTTTATCTTTCTCTGCCCATGTACATGTCACATTTAAGAAAAAGTTATAAATAGTGTCCATATAGTTGTGCATAATTATTCTTTCAGGTTATACTGCGCCAGCAACTGGCAGTGTAAAGCCAAAATTTCCAGTCAAATAATATTTGCATGTAATTTTAGATACAACTCTGAGAAAATCATAGTTGGAACCACATTTCTCAAGAATGGAATCAAACTTGTTAAGTTTCTTTGGACTTTGATTTTAGTGGGAGCTTGACAGTGCAGCCACAGCAGACTATCATATTGGAAAACAACCTGATAAACGAACTCTGCAGACTTTGAAAAAGCATGGCATCACCAATTACAAGCATACAGTGAGACTTGTAAGTATTTTCCATGATCACAAGAATGATTTAAATGTATATGCGACTATTGCTGACCTCAGAAGAGTGATTTCTAAAGTATGATGTTTATGTTTTGAACTTTATTATTATGTTGTGGGTAACTAATGGGTATTAGTTTAGCTGTGTTATGACTTTTGGGGGGAATATTTGTGTAAATAAACTTTTCACCAATTGTGTATGAAGCCAGCATCCATTTACACTGTCACTGTTAGTTGGCTGGTATATCTACCCTTGACATAGATAATTATTATTAAGGCTACATTGTTAAAGATGGCTGAAAATTGAAACTTCCATAAACAAGGTCACTTAAAATTTATTGTCACCATCAGATTTTGATAATGTCTTGATACATCTGTTTTTCTAAGAGATACAGATACAGAGATACTTGGTGCTGTAGTAATTAATAAATACACCTTGAAGTTGAACTTATGGTACAGTTTGTGTTCACTTGCATTATGTCCAGCTCACGAAGAAAGACTTCAATGACTTTGACATCATTTTTGGGATGGATGATGACAACATGAGGTAATATGCGATTCATTGTTACCTTTCACTTAGTGCACACACACACACACACACACACACACACACACACACACACACACACACACACACTCTTGCCTTCAATTCCCATTTTTCTGAGAAAGCTGTTCAGTGATGTTTTGTAGAATCTGTTGCTATATGCACACCCCACGCAAAAGTGTTATACTGGCAATGAAAAGGGCACATTTTTGTGACCTTTCCACTGGCTGTATAATTGTTTTGAGAAAAGGTCACCAGAGACTGCAGCTTTATGTTTGTACCTGTCTTGGTCATAGTCTTCGCACAAAAGGTCATAGGTGAGAGAAAGCACCCCTGCACATGTATTTCACCACCTGACCTTTAGGCCATGTGAAAAAAAAAAAGCACATAACCATTGATAGTCAGTTCTTTTTGTGGTTTAATGCAGGACCATTGATACCGTTTAATGATACCATTAAATTCTAACAAGACTGCATGTATATAAATTGTTTGATTTGGGGGGTCCATGCACACCAGACTGAAAAGCACTTTGAAAAATGTCTATCAATAAAACAACTGGCAGGTCTGCACACTTTTAGCACAATATTGCTCAACCCTGACCTACAAACAAACCTTAGATACCCTATCACTTGACATATCAGACTGGTCTTCGTGTGCTGATTACCGGTACACACAATTGGAAAATGTCTTCAGATTTGTATGCCAGCCCCATTGAAAACCAGCAGTACATATATATGCTTTTTTTAAGGGATAAGGGGGAGCGGACGTCCACACACTTTTAGTACAATATTGCTCAACCCTGACCTACAAACAGACCTTAGGTATGCTGTCACTTGACACTTCTGACCAGGTCTTCGTGTTCTGATTACCAGTACACACAACTGGCAAATAACTGTCTTCAGTTTTGTATGCCAGCCCCATTGAAAACCAGCAGTACATAAATCCTTTTTTTAAGGGATTAGGGAGAGTGGAGGTGAGGGAGGAGAGGGGAGGATGGGGGGTGGGGGGGTTAAGGGGGAGGATGGGTAGGGGGAAAATAGACCTATCCACTCTCTTGATTCCCAGACAGAAGGCCATATGAATTACAGTACATGTACTGTTTTTGTTGTAGTTGTTGTCAGTCAATCATACGGCTGATGGATGAATTTGCTGATTGTTCTAGTGATCTGGAAGAGGTGAAACCCAAAGGGGAATGTCGTGCAAAGCTACAGATGCTCGGAGAGTGGGACCCCAATATGGAGAGGATTATCGTAGATCCATATTGGGTACGTGCATGTCATGTTTACCCTACTACAAACCGGTTGTATGGTGTCTTTTTGTGGCTGCATTTTTACACCAGATGTAATCAGTAAAGGGGTTTTTTTTTGTTTTTTTTTTTTGGTTATTTCCTGAGGGATTTTTTTGTCTTATATGTTATAGTTTGGTTAGTTTGGTTGGGCCTTTTGTTTGATTGGGTGTTTTTATCAATTTATGCTTGTGTGTGTGTGTGTGTGTGTGTGTGTGTGTGTGTGTGTGTGTGTGTGTGTGTGTGTGCGTGCGTGCGTGTGAATGAAGATTGTATAAGGAGAGTTCTACATCTAAATTGTCAGGCTGTATTATTAAAAACTTCCACTTGTGCAATATGTCACACTGTTTGCACACCCTTTGCATTCAGGCCTGTAGTTTGCAAGAATTGTCTTTATTTTAGTTCTTTCTTGTGGTTAATGTACATGTATATTTCTCATGAATCAGCAGATCATGGGGGTTTTCTTCATGTTTCTTTTTCAGATTGGCACTATGGAAGCATTTGAGACAACATATGAGCATTGTTTGAGGTGCTTGACAGCTTTCCTGGATGCACAAAAGAGCTGAGCATCACTGAAAAGCTCCTGAAAGCTCGAGTCGTGAGTTTGAATTCTGGCTGGGGCCAAATATTTGTGCTGGCCTTTTTCTTGTTGCCCCGTCTTTGATATTACCCATACATGGTGGAAAAGGACGTTGAACTCCCAAACACCCCACCCTCCTGAAAGCTTCTGTTCATTGTCAATCAACCAATCAATACATCTTTATTATTCCAGGGGGAAATTTGGTGTGATGGACAAACTAAAACAATAGTATACATCAAAATACACATAATACATAAACACTGCAATTAGAATAGAGATTTCGATGAATTAAAGATCACATAAAAACAGTCTTGGTATTAAGGTAGATATAATCTAAAATAGCTGTTGTTTCTTTCCTTGTAAACTTCATGTCACAGCATTGTACATATGATGTATGTGAGTGTGTGTACATTGAATAGACTTGAACTGAAATGAACTCACGGATTGTTAGATTAACAGTGATATTTCTAAGACAGCACATATGCATGTTGCCAAGTACATGGGCAGGTGTGAAGCTGTGGCTGGCAGCCCAGTGTGACTACTAAATGGCTGCATATATTTTATGTACTGCAGTGTGCAAACATAGAGTAGTCATCCACTCAGGATGTATGAGTACAAAATCTACTTTTACAGGACTGTGCTCAACATGTGAAAGTTTCACAGGGACAGTCATTTTTGTTACTCTTTTTAAGGTTTTCACAAAACTTCAGGAATACACCAGAAGATTGTGAAGAATACCTGTATTATGGTTATACACATGTACTTACGTTTTTCACTGTCAGGTGCCATCTTTGGATTGGAGTTTGTAGAGCTATGTGTTTTGGGGTTTTTTTCAAGTTTTTTTTATGCTGATATATTTTCTATGAACTGATCTTTGCTTGTTGATGAATGGTTACTGGTAACAAATTGTGTACTGTTTGATCCTTTGTAATTTCTGGTACATGTTAGCCATGAAATTATCTTTGCTGCTTATGTGGCCTTAACTAAATAAGGAAGTAACTGGTACATATGCGCAGTGAAGTATATTCATGCTTTTTTTCTATTTGATTAAAGTCAGTATGGCAGTGTTTCATAGAAATATACATGTACTTTTTATTTTTACTTTAAGTTACTGTAAACGCTCTCTCTCTCTCTCTCTCTCTCTCTCTCTCTCTCTCTCTCTCTCTCTCTCTCTCTCTCACACACACACACACACACACACACACACACACACACAGCAACATCAGGAAAATGTCTGAACTTCTACTGGTGGATTCTCAGTGTTAGCTGGCAGTCAATTTGTAGATTACTAAATACTATTATGCATGAAGCACAAGCACACCATCAGTCATCCATACCACCACAGTGCCTATCAGTGTGCGCATACTGACTGTGGACATTTCTCAAGTTGAAGCAGTGTCGATTTTGCAAAGGGACAGGTGAAACGTACACAGGTACAGTACTTACCAGTGCCATGTGTGTGCATGGAGGTCATGGGGGCTTTAGGCTGATGTCAGACATGCAGGGGTAATATCACGGTTACATGTACGTCACCATGACGTGAGAACCGACCACTGCAGTGGAACGTGAATGAGACTTGGGTACTTGAGAAATATATATATGCATTTAAGTTGCTCAGTCGGAACGTGAATGTAGATGCAGTTATTTGTATTTGGAGCTACATTTCTTTGTACGTGTATCAGTTTCTGTTTGAGGTTTTCTTGGGGGGTGGGAGAGGGGGGAGGAAGGGTCAGTGACTGTGTGTATGCCAGTGTCAGTGTGTGTTTGTGTGTGTGTGTGAATTATTTGGCGCACAACTTGATGAAGGTGTGTGGACACTTGTATGCAAAAGCTACACAACCCCTTCCACGCCGACGGTGATGCTGTACAGCTTTGGCACCGTGACGAACGAGGTGCTCCCGACTGATGTACGTGTGTATGTATATCCACAACACGCTGCACGTGCGGAACGCTACGGCGCATGCCAGAAGGCCGGAGAGCGAGCGAGGAGAGAGAGAGACATTACATTACGAGGGAGGGATGCGCTAGAGGGACGGGGTGAGGGGGTCCGGTGGTCTCGAGTAACGGTGTAGGAGGGGGACGATTCGCTACGCTGCTGAGCCCCCATACCATATATGAAAGCGGCTTGGCTACGTCATCCACGTGTGCCGGTTGCCCGTGCCGTGTGCGCGTGCCTGGTTTGGTTACACACACACAAGCCTGTGTGTGCTTTTGGCTTGGTTCCCTCCTCCGTCAGCGACTCCGGGACACCGTCTCAAGGGCAAAGAAGATTTTCCTGCGTAGTACTAACACAATCCACATTTTCCTTGCAATAAAGCTTTGCACATAACCCCTTCTTGTTACTATGATGCACTGATTTCATTTCTGATGGTCCCACGATATGTATGCCGGAAGCAAGTTTATGTATATGTCTCCTTTCTGTATTGCTTCTCTGCACCGTTAGACTGTCCATCTCTGATGCATCTGCCTGTGATTACGTGAATACGATTCTGACGGCGAGTGTGTGCGGGATAGGTGCCGGAGCTACGTCCCTCTCGCAGACCTCAGGGTATGCCATGAGTGGCCGCCGTGCAGGTAACGTCACGTGACCAGCCCCCCCCCCCCCCATCTCCCCTCCGCCCAACCTCCCACGCCCACTCTCAGTCTAGGTGCACGCGAAAGAGGGGAAGAGCGAATAAGCCTAGGTCTCAGGTTCTTTCTGCCTTTGCATCCAAGTAGAACTTGGACCTCTCTCTCCGCCTGCTTGTTTCTGTAAGTACTGACGCTTTTATTCATGTCCTCCTCTTCGAAGTTACCCGTGTGTATTGGCCGGCATACCTACCTTGTCCTTAGTGTTCTGTACAAACCTTTCGGACCCCTCACACAAACATCTACTCCGATACGGTACACCAGCTACACTGACGGCAGGCCGCGACTGAGGCCGGAAAAATGTCAGTGTGTTCCGCGTGCATGATTCGTTGCCAATTTTTTTTTTCCTGGGCACTGCCGCACCCCCCACCTTTGCACTACACCTTTACACCTCCCAATCACAACCACCCCTCCACCGCCTCAGTATAGCCACCTCCTACGTGTGAAGGTACCCCCTCCTTGTCGTTTGTGTAGATATGTGTTTGTTGACAGGTAAACGGTATGGACATTTGAACCTTGTTTATCATGGCGAGAAAACAATCATACGCGGCGCTTTGACACGAAAAACATGCATGTTTGTTGCCAAACGTACGGTACGCCGTGGTCCGGGAAGCGTGTCGGATAGCAAGGGCTTCAGTTGATGCACCGCTATCGTACATACCGGTAGAGTATCTAACATCAGTCATATGATTATCAGTCCCAGCCTCTTGTCGAGTCTTTCTAGACTGATTCAGGTGCTTTGTAAAGTCGCCGGTACAACCGACCGGCCGCCCGTGCCGGCGGAGCGCAGTATTTTCCAGAAATTCCTTATCAGTCTTCAGCTAGTCTTCAGTTTCACAACTTAAAATTTTAATCAGTGTGAACGGTTGCGGCCAAAAACGTCTCAGTTACCCATTTTCGTAACTGACTTTGCCTTGACCACAAACATTTCCAGTCCCAGGCAGTCAGGCAAAGTATGGTAGCAAGGCAAAACATATTTGCACCGGCCTTTGACTGATCAGTCTATGCCCGTTACACACCAATACTGATTAGTCCATCATGATAAGAGTTTTCACCGAAGTGTCGGAGCTGCTTTTCGTAATCCCCGGGGATCGGTGTGTGAGTGTAGTAACATGGCCGCCACTGACTCTGACTCGATACACTAAAGTGTTGTCCGCTGGCGCAGATTTGGATTATGGCTAGATATGGTCACGAAGTCGGCTACGCATTGTACGTTACGTGTAGTACGGTATGTTGAAGACTGCCGCGGCACCGGCGCACGTAAGTTTTTGCCATTTATGGCACATTGTGTCCTCGACGAGTCTTGCTGACAACTTGAAAATCAGTTGTCGTTATGACATACTATTCTATGCTTATCGTGATCACCCCCCCCCCCCCACACACACACACACACACACACACACAGAAAGTTCTGCCGGTGGGCCCAGGCGGCGGCGATGCCGATGACCAGCAATAGGTTTGGGTGCGATTCTTGACTGACGAGCCAAACACTGATTTGTGCTGACTGAGCTTTTTCCGGCTTCATTCGTGATATCACCATTGCTTCAGTGGCTGAAAAGGGCGTCACCTGCAGTGGCTCGGCCCCTTCAGTCAGTTCCCCCAAACCAGCCAACACTGAAACCCAACTGACTAAGTAAGCAACTGAACTGACTTGCCTATTTCAGTGCTGATTGCGTCAGCAGGTTTCTAGCCTAGTAAAGCTATATGCTCCCAAGTGTATCAGTTCCGGTTCATTGATTGTACGCATGAAGGCTCGTTACGGCGTGTTTCTCCTTAATTTTTCAAGTCCTTATAATTATAATGTTTGGTATAATCAGTGGAGCATGGTTGGTACTGATTCTTGTCAGTTGTTGATGACGATTCTCGCAAATCATAGTGCAACGTCCTCCTTAGCTGTTAAATAATACACCTACTACTACTACTACTACTACTACTACTACTAATTTAGCGCTTATACATGTAGATGACACAGGCCGAAGTTAAGCGCCATAACTGAATGGCGTAAATGTTGTCAGAGAGACCGTCTTGCTTACATGTGAAGTCAGGGCGGGAAACGTAACCTACGACCACCGCCGCTTTCTTCTATCGCAAAACTACCGCCATCAGTTAATCGTCCTATACCGGCGATTTCAGAAAACTAGAATTTTGTTCCAGTGTTCCAGACTTGGTCGCTGCTTTACCGACTGGTCCGGTATGACCAACACAAATCACGTATTTGGCTTTGCCAGAGCCGACCAGATAGACTAGTGGTACCCGTGTGAATAACCCTGAACTCGGATTGTAAGCCCCAGGCAAAAATGCACTGTGGCAAAAGTGTCCAGTGGGTTAATCTGGCCTACAAGCAAGACCGTATAGGGAAGGCGACACTGTTAATCCGCCTCACGAAGGGATTAGTACCCAGGGTGCAGGGTTCTGGCAGGATTATCTGCTTGTAAGGGTCGATGGGGTTAAAACATTTAGCGTGCCGGTTACAGTTACACAGTCATTCCATGTACTTGAGACCGGACCTTCGTTTTCTTGTCAATCAAGATTTCGAAATTTATTGACTGTTGTCTTACCAAAAGTACCAGCAGGTTTCCGATAGAAACGATTAGTGCACAACCTTTGAGCCAAGCACGTGTGGACTTTACAAACGATGGCTTGACGAAGAACCGTCCGGTACGCGACCGTCAACCAACATTTACCGATTCGGAGACCGAAGGCATTACATGTGACAACATGTTGCCCCATTGGACTACGCTAACCATGGCACTGTCGGTAAGAAATATTGAAACCGTTTCAAACCCTGTTTTCGCTGTTTCCTAAAAATTCTTAAAAATTCTAGAAACGCTGTCCAAAATAACTAGGGGAGAGGGTAGGGGATGGGGATTTGGGGGGGGGGGGGGGGAGGGAAGTCGGTATAACATACCGAATTTCTAACTGACTCAAGCCACCTATGTAAATTAGTAATGACTGAAGTAGAGACTGTAAATGCAACTATCCTAGGGACAGAAGATGCAGTTATATTGTTGCGTGTTTGTTTGTTACTGTTCTTGTTTAGAATATGAACTCTGTCGAAAGACCTGACGTCAGGACTCTGGAACTGAGTCGCTTACGTCTGTACCCGAGTTCATGCATGCTCCGGCAAGTTGTGCCCGTTTCTTCCTTCTCTCAGTTCGCCGAGTGTCTGTAATGGTCTAGTCAGCGTAATGGTATATGCTATACAATAGACGACTGCCCAGCTGTTTGTGCAAGCTAGAATGGTTTGGTTTTGCAAGATGGACAGGGGTGAAGATAAGGAACAACAGAGAACATCTGATAATTGTTTCACCTCGGTATGCATCAGTTCAGAGCTAACCTGTCTGAAACGGTATTCTTTTAAGCAAAGAAACTCCCAGATGGGGATGATAATACTAAGCGTACGCCGGCGAAAGATGTTTTCCTGGAAAAATAAGATAAAAACCTGAAGATAACAGCATCACTGAGAGTATTTTGTATGTCAGGGACGCGTGATGAAGAACTGATCTGCGTCGTCAGTGCAAACTTCAAAATAATAAAGACAGGCATAATGAGAACGTGTGTATCCAAGTTGTTCGGTTTCCATAAGATATACGAAGCTTTGACTTACACACGCGCGAATGTTCCTTACAATCAGCTTACTTGAAAGTTGCGGTGGACTAGCAAGAGCCGGCCAGATTGATCGTAAAGTCTGCCTTGCGTCCAGTTTCCTTCACGGACACTGAACAGCTTTGTTTCAGTAAGCCGGCGTTCTTCAAAGCAAACAGATAATTGTGAACCGGCAACAGCTACTGAAGAACTGACGATACCAAGTACTGTAAATACGTCAAGTAGTTACTTTAGCTTCTACCTCCTTGACAGAGAGAAAGTCCAGATTAGGAGCAGCCCTCAGTTGAAGTACGCTGTTTGACTGATTAATAGTAGCTTGGGCTGGTTTCATTTGTCATTTCAAGCATACTCTTCTACGAAACTGCTTGACAGATACGGGAGGCCAGACAAAAGAAGATGTACTTGTCAAGAGCAAGACGATGAAAGGCAGCGTGTCTCACTCGACTTGACTCAGTCTTTTAATTGCACAGTTATCCTTGCAGCCGGTAGCAACTTTTGTTTTGATGATTCATTGGGGTCTGTGGTTCTTTGTTTTCTGTGAAGTTTACTTGCTTTGCTTGGCTTATCAGTATTTAACTCTCTCTCTCTCTCTCTCTCTCTCTGTGCTCGCACGCACGCACGCACCCCCCCCCCCCCGCCCCCCCCACACACACACACAGACCGACGCCAGTAAAAACACAGACGAACAAAGCAGTATGTGTATTTGGGTTATCTGCTGTTGACGCCTTCCAGCCCACATGGAGTCCAAAGAGGAGATACACCGCCCCTGCTCCATCGTAGGGGTAAAACCCCTGTAGCTACATATTTTAAAGATACCGCTTCTACTGCAGTATGATATATTGTACGGTTTGTTTTGATTACTGAGCTGCTCTGTAAACTTGACTTCGTGCAAGTGTGGCCGGTTTGTAGAGAGAGAGGTAAAGAATCATAGTGTAGCCTTGACCTTACAAAAATATTCATATTAGATAAATACCTTGGCAACGGTCTTATTGGTCAAAATTGATGATACCGTGCCGGAACAACTGGAGAGAGAAAAAAAAAAACACTAGTACAGCGTTTGCTTGTCCACTGAGATGTCTGCAAAAATAGTAGTTGTAAAACGACTTTTCACTGTAACTTTCACCAGGTATAAGTAAAATACAAACATATTGAATTGACACACACACACACACACACACACACACACACACACACACGGCACACACAGCCGGCCTATCGGAAGTCCCTTCCTTGAAATTGACAAGATCATCAGCACAAAACGACCGCTAAAATGAGCCTCCTTCTGACTTTCGAATAACTGTCGTCTGCGGAAGGCCAGGAAAACAGGACGGAAATCATATCAGTGAGATTTTAGTTATCGTTTCCCTGACTAAACGCATATCACCAATAATATTCCCACGCATTCCATCCGATAACACGCTGCAAAGTGTTGCCCAGCTGCTGTGTTTTTCTGACTGATTTCTTCAGAATCCAGCCGGCCAAGACCATCACTGAGTAACTGATACCAGTACAGACCTAGCCGCCATTCCGGCATTACTTCAGCAGTGAGCACGGTCTGAGCATGTCAGTTACGACATCATCTGTAACCCTCACTGGTGTTTTGTTACTACTGCAGATTTCCGTTTCAGCTGGGTGGCCGCTTCTAATCAGTACGATCATCCCCCCCCCCCCCAAGTTCCGGCATCCCTCGTACACACACCACACCCCTTCTCTCTTCTCTGTGTGCCTGTGTGTGTGTGTGTGTGTGTGTGTGTGCTGAGGCCATGCAATCAGCCGTTCTCGAAAAGTGAAACGCAGAGAAGTTCCTGATCGTGCAGTTCAGTTAGTTCCTTCAGCGCAGAGACGGCGGTAGCCTTTATGCCGGTCTGCTAAGGTAAGGCTGATCGGTCTACGAAAGTATACCGGCTGCACCCACTGTCCATTTTCACCTGTCTTTCGTTAGCGCAGTAGTGAGGCCGAGCGCAGCAGTCTGGTGCAGCTGCATCCACAAGTAGTACGCGGACGTGCAGTCAGGCGTGACGTGCATTCCGGTCACTCATGAACTGATCCATAATGCCTGAAACCTTACTAAGCCGAGATGACCGAAGAACATCATAATGTGAAGCGTTACTGACTGAGGCCGGTTATCGACGACAATCCATTTCACTAGTCTATTCTGTGTTTCAGTAGGCACTGACGCCGGCCTCTTAAAACTGAACAGCGTCGGTTTCCACAGTGTCTGAAATCAAACTGTACTTTTTAAATAAGTGGGTTATTTAGTGCCATTCCGAATTGCAGCAGGCCTCACCAAGATGTATGATATGCATCACGATTTCCAGCATCATCCATACTGAGCCGGCTTTTATTTTCTTGTCGAGACTGAAGCTTACTCATCAGCTCTACTAGTCATGCAATGCTTAATGGCGTTAAGTTACCGTGAAATTGCCAAGCGCTTGTCTACAATGATAACTTTCCAAGATAAACACTCTCCAGGCTTTAATTCGGTAGCCCCTCCCCCCACCCCTCCATACCCCGCCCCACACACACACCCCTCCCCCACCCTCTCCCCTTCTGTCTGTACAGACTTTCGCGTTTCCTTACAGGCCGCAGCATCTTTCGCGATGATTACCACAGGAGATAAATCAGTCCACGAGGAACCGTTCGTAGTTATCCGGAAGCCGAGAGACTCTCGATGACTCACTGGCTTAAGATCGCGGAATGTGTGTGTGTGCATCTTTCCACACGTTTTCACTGTGCCGAAAATAGTGTTTCTGTTATATTTTCAGCTTCGGTTTCGGCGAGGAGTTGCTTATTTGTTTTACCGTATTGTCAGATCCATTACATGGCGATAACCTCATTGCTGGAACTGAAACAGTCTCGCAAGTTATTTACTCTGAACTGACTCCATACTCAGCTGTCATGTCAAACCCAGTCATAACTTGACTGACACTTCAGCTGATATACCCAAACTTGTTTTGACTTTAGTAACTTCTAGCATAGTTCAGTTCAAATTTTAATGGGTCTACGTGTATTGTTTATCCATTAAAAAAAATCCCATGGAATATTAATTCATTATTTTATGCTGTCAGTTGTTACGTAAATCTTCCATGTCTGCCCAGGCCGTCCACAAAGGTCGTGGAAAGGACTCAGGGGGCAGATTAGGACTGAGCAGAAACTGAAAGAGGAGGTGTGGGTGGTAGGGGTGGGAGGCCGGGGGTGGGGGGGGGGGAGGGGTCACATAAAACTTGTTGCCGTTGTCAGTGTGGCATTTTTCTTTTGGAAGCTCTTTTATGCTAATCTGCCTCATGTGTAATTGACCCTCCTAAGAATGTCTGCACTGTCGTAAAGCGCCTTCGAGCTTGACAGACTTTCTTGTGTGAGCCTTTTCTTCAGTTTTGTTACCTTTTTATGCTTCTTTTGACTGTCAGACAGATCTGGCGATATTCCTTAACAAGACGGTCCTTTTTTTCCCCCGTCTGTATTTTTGTAACGGCGTCCTGAGGTTTATGTTTTGGCATCACAGATGAAAATTCCAGACAAAGATAGGTTTTGAAGACGGGCTGAGAGGTAGTTTAACGTTGGCTAGGATTTCTTTTGCTTCCTTCCTCCTCTCCCCGCAGATGTTACGAAATACACCCCAGGGAGCTTTGCTCGCTCAGTTGGAAAGTTTCGTTTGCTGTTCTAGTTTTGTCCGCTGCCAGGGCCGGTTTGGATGAGGTGAGTTACAGACGAAACATGTGCAGGGTTTATGCTTTGTGAATCTGCTTTCAGTAGTACCGGCAGTTCACTGCACTGAGCACGGTAAAACTGAGAGAAGCCATCATTGTGTAAATTGACCAAAGACTATAGCGGGTATAGAGACTTTTGGAATGACTACCTTAATGTATAAGTATCAACAGAGAGGTCTTTAAACAGAATAGTATATATAGAAGAAAGTGCTGTACCAGGCAGACCCGGCGCCGGCTATCATTACTGACTTTGGTCAATGTTATGCCGGATGTGAAACGCCGGCGTGGCCTGTACCGGCGCGCCTAAGCCTATTTCGGTTGTTGCTTGGTTTATTTCACCTTCAGCCTAAAGAAATTCCCGTAAAATCACTTAAACTCCAGTAGTTTTCGCATTTCCGGGTTTTTCCTCTCCTCTGATAAAAAAGGGGCTTTTGATTTAGCTCTACCCCCCCCCCCCCTCTCTCTGTCTCTGTCTCTCTCTCTCTCTCTCTCTCTCTCTCTGGGACCATCTGTTTTCAGTCAATGGGCAGGTAATCCCGCTCTCGTAGTTTAGCTGGTGCAGGCCAGGGATAGACATACATCCCTCCTCCCCCCCCCCTTCCCCACACACTCACTCCTTGAAGATCTAACATAAACACGCATAGTGCGGGTTTTTCACAGTGATGCATTATTCCTTGAACAGATTTACTTTGACCAGTCAGTGAAACTAAATCAGCCTTCCTTTCTATCATCTTCATTTCATTTACTGTTCGCCCATACACAATCAGGAAAACATAAATATGTCTGATTTTTTTCAGGGGACGTAACCACGAGTGAAGCCCTTACCATCTGTTCATCATTCCAGGCAGTGTGCCTCAGTAAGTCATCATTGTTTCATTGAAGTTTTGGTCCATTATTTTCATCCTACTAGCTGTTCTTTAGTGCACATGGTGACTGCTGATAGCTTACCTTTCTAGTTTTACTTGGAGACAAGAACTGTGAGGAGGAGAAGCTCCGTCTATAAACTATAATGCATTAGCAGGAAACAGGATTTAACTGACACAGTGTAAGGCCTTGCCATTGGCGCAGCATTGACATCAGATCGACGACGTCTGTGACATGGTGCTTCCATCTGGCCACGTGCAAGATAATTATAGGTAAACTAGCTTTGACTGATCAGTCACATTTAGCTCAATTATGCCTTCTGAAAACGGAAAACAAGGGTACGTCAAGTTACCAGAATACTTGCCGATGTCGAGGGTGGTCTCGAATTCAAAACGAGCAACTCGTTTTGCCAGAGAGGCAGCATTATTATGGAGACCCCCTTAAAAAAGGAGTTGGGTTTTGGCAATGGAAACTGCAGTGCACTGGCATTTTGGCGTCAGTCAGCATCACCTGTATAAACGCTGGGTCATCTTCAAACGATGATGCTGAAGGCTGTTCACCTGGTGCGGAGAAAACTGCCAGCGCCCTGCCTTGCAGGGTTGACGATAGCTTGTTATTTCAAAGAGTTCAGCGTTCGCCTCGAGACTTCATTAGATTCACCTTGACCCACAAAACGCTTCTTAGGACTGGATGATGTCAACGAGATGCCTAGACTCCCATATTGTGCTGAATTGACTCGTTCTGTTATCAGTATGGGATCAGATGAATCCGGCAGTTACATGACTTGACTGAACTCCATGTAGGCTTTGTCGCTGGGTTACTGAAGTGAGGAAGTACTCTCTGAACATGAGCAGACCTAGCATTGGTGCTACTGTTTGCACGTCAAAGGTTTTCCTTCTAACCTCAGTAATGTGGTAGATCAGGTGGGGTGTGAATCCTTGAACAGAGGGCCCAGTCCAGACCCTTCGTACTATTCACTCAGGTGTATACATTTGGGGAAAACCAGAGGCAGCACATGGCCAGGTAGTGACGGCCGAAGCTGATTAAAGATGCTGGGCCACGTGAGGTTTCCTCTCTCTTTGGGGCATCGCAGATAATTAAACTGATGTGATAGGCGGGGTATGTGCCGCTGGTGACACCGTTCCTTCCGGTGATGTGGTTTATATCGCCACTCCGGCTTATGTAATTCATGCAAATGAGCATTATTTTATCCAATCTCTCTCTCTCTCTCTCTCTCTCTCTCTGTGTCTCTGTCTCTCTCTCTCTCTCTCTCTCTCTCTCTCTCACACACACACACACACACACACACACACGGCACACACACACACACACACACACACACACACACACACACACACCCTCACACACACACACACAGGTCTGCGTACCTAATCTTTTATCCTTGTAAAATAAAGTTTCGTTCGTTTGTTCGTTCTCTCTCTCTCTCTCTCTCTCTCTCTCTCTCTCTCTCTCTCTCACACACACACACACACACACACACACACACACACACACACACACGGTAGCTATGGCTATAACCGTATAGCTACTATAACTGTACTATAGTTATACTATAGTATAACTACTATACTACTACTGCCCAGCGACCGTCTTGTAAAGTACTCCCCACTATTTCATACACGTGCATTTTTATGGCGGTGTAAGTTTCAAAACAAAACGCAGTGAACCAGCTCCTGGCTAGCTTTTTTCAACATTCTCAGAAAGGTTTCAGTCTCCTCGTGTCGCTGTGTTCTGATAAAGTTTACAGGATTCCTAGGAATGTAAGTACTGTGGCGATGCCGGCCGGTGCTTGCATCAGTTACGGTGCATCAGACCAGATTCCACACTGGCACGAGACTCAGTGTACAAAGCTGTACATGCACAGCAGGAACTCCGTTGAGCCACCTTCACCGCCTGTTACATCAGTGGCAGGCTGCTAGTCGTAACACGGCCTAACTGACTCAATTAAAGTGCACCCCCCTCGCCGGCAGGTGAGGCACACTTCGCTTCTCACCTGCCCCCCCCCCCCCCCCCGAAACTCGCTTGCTTTATTACCCCCGCTGGCCGGTAACCATGGCAACGCCAGACAGCTGGCAGTGCTTCTCGGAATCCCCCTGTGGTGGCCCATGGAAGCGTTGATGATTTGGGGTGTTGAGGCTCGAACATACAGGTACTAGTGCCGGCCGGTTTGTTGGGCTGACACGTCTATGAAGGCCGATTGTACCGTTAGTTGGGCGTGACGACGTGACTATGACTTAGGAACCAGACGGCAAAGGAAAAATGAAAAAGGCGGCACCGACCCGGCCGTAGATACCAATGCAGTACCAATGATCAATCTGGCAAGTTTAGCCGGTAACCGGCTCGGAAGTTCAGCCGGGACTCTGAAATATTTTGTGGGGATTGAACCCAGGGAATGAAACAATTAATCATGACAGAGTACAATGGCTGATTACCCATGTGTTCTCATTGCAAGATTGTTTACGATTAGTCAGTCAGTTGAGCCACCATGACGTGGTTCGGCAGAGGTATGGGATGACAAAAACAAAACACAAAACGATTAATGCAGCATCCATTCATAATAAAGATCTAAAGCTTTATGCATAATCTCTTTCCTCGCCGGAATTTTTGATGAGGAGACAAACAGAATAAACGCTTTCTGGGTTCGGTTCTTACTTCATTAAATGACAATGCTTCGTGGGTGCAGGCCTTGGAAGCCGCCTCACAGATGGTCTTTGCAGGCACTGCTTGTTTCTTTCTTTCAGACTGCATATCTTTAAAATGAGTGTACGGTGCAAGTGAACAAGAGGTGCAGGGAAACAGAGAAGGTTAACAGAACCCGATTTCGTAAGAGTAAATCGGCATACTTAGTAGGACATCGTAAGGAGGACTTCGCTGAGCAGCGTAACCCATTTACATGTAAATTAATCTCAGACGACAGAGGCCGCGAGCAGCTAACGCGCTGCGATTTGCTGATGCTACCTCTAACGTGCCTTATTTACATGTAAATGGGTTACGCTGCTCAGCAAAGTCCTCCTTACGAAGTCCTACTAAATATACCTACTATTGATTGACCGGCACGCTTTGTCCAGTCTGAGAGATCCGGCACGACTCTCTCTGCATATGCCATTGGTTTATATGCAGTGGACGATCCAATCTTGACCCAGACAGATTTACAGAACCTCTGGTGCATCCACATGACAGCGTGTGCTATACCAGCAGAAATTTCGAGTGCTCCTGCTACTGACGAAATGGGGTTTCCCGGCAATAACTAACGTCTGAGAGCTTAGTCAGTGCTTACACGAAAGAAGTTTATGCATTCCTCACGTTCATCCTGCTCCTACAGAGACCGTGAAGAACTTGGTTAATAGTCGTCTCTGGTACAAGTACATAACCTGGAATTTCGTCAGTGAGTCAGTTAGGCGTTTTACGAGTGTGCACTATCGGTATTTGCCGGCCTACGTCAGGATAAATTCAGTCACCAGTATTACCATAGAGACTACATCAGTTAACGCGTATATTACTGATCAAACGGTTTAAACATTAAGGGACACTTTCCATACTAAATGTCAGCTGAGTATTTTGTAAGGGTTGCTCAAGGTGATTACCGTCAATTTCAACCCAAAGACTAACGTATTCAAGACATTCATTCAAAAACAAATCACACCTCACAATAATTGTCATATTCTGTAGAGTTACTCCATTTAGACTTGCGGTAAACGTCTTTTTCTTAGACCCCCATTCAGACGCACGGTAAATGCTATTTCCCTTAGAGCAATCCACTCAGACATACATACATGTATTCATTCGGGAAAGGAACCCTGGTGGCTTTTATGCACAACTCCCCAGACCTCCAAGAATGAGCCACTGATGTGATGGCCCTAAAGACTGAAGTGGCCGTTTGGTTGGTGATAAATTTTCCATGAATTTTTCCACCTCTCTTACAACTGATCTATATCAATTTGATTTTTTTTTTCAGGTCAACGTGGCGGTGATAACAGCGCATACATATACATGTTTTAAACGATCCCATTCTAGATACAGCCATCATGTATCCTGTCTCCATTTCAATCAGCGTGGTTTACAGAATGCCATAAATGACACTGCTGTGCTGACTCAGTTGTGCCGCCTCAGAATTTCTACTTCTGTAGATGCTTAGATTCGGCAAAAAGATGGTTTAGCTAGTCTGCAAAGAAGTCTGTTTTCTGCTTTTCATGATGCCGCATAGATTCGGCAAAAAGACGGTTTATTCTGTCTGTAAAGAAATAAGTGTTTCCTGATCTGATGATGCTCTGATTCGGCAAACTGGCGGTTTATTCAATAAAGACGTCTGTTTTCCGCATCTGTGATGTTTAGATTGGGAACCCAGACGGTAAAGAAGTCTGTTTCCTGCTTTTATGATGCTTCGATTCTTCAAAAAGGCGGTTCAGTCTGTAAAGAAGTCTGTTTTCTGTTTTTATGATGCTCAGATTCGGTAAAGAGGCGGTTTTCTTATTAAAACAAACTTCCAGCTTGGCTGATATAACTGCGTTGTTCAGTTAGTTCCATGTGTGGACGGGCTACGTTTTTTATCCGGAAGTGTGTGTCGTATCTCCTTGTAGCAGAGGTTGTTTAGGAGCGTTTATGGCTATGTGCCCGGTCTTAGGATTACATTTTCCAGAATTTAATGAACCAAGTGAAACGCAAAAGTAACTCTCTCTCTCTCTCTCTCTCTCTCTCTCACCGAGGCTCTCTCTCTCTCTCTCTCTCTCTCTCACACACACACACACACACACACACACACACACACACACACACACACACACACACACACAACACCTGTCGAGTTCTGTAGACCTCAAAAACTTGACAGGCTATTTTTTAGCCCTAGTAGTCGTGGGACTCATACGAAGCTAACCGCGATGAACTCACATGCAGAGAATAGGAACTCAACTTGGCAGACAGAAATTCCGACCTCAACAAAGACGGAAGGGAAAGAAGTTTCATTTCTGTCGGTTTCAACAGGTGCCAACTCTCTCTCTCTCTCTCTCTCTCTCTCTCTCTCTCTCTGAGGAAGACTGAATCACCCATCCTCTGCCCTGCCCGGCACGCAACCGGGTGTCCGTTGCGTTCCTTGGCTTACACAGTCTATGACGTCTGCTTCTACTTGATCTCTGCTTGTTCACTGGTATTCGCTTCTCTGGATTTGTTCCTCCTATATTCGTTCGCTTCACGTTTCTTCTGTCCATCCGGTTGTGGTTTGACGTTTGGTATTTCGCATTGTATAGTTGATCTCGCCCATTCTACGGGACCCTGCTCGTGGTCGGAGGCATAACGTCGATAGGGAGCATTCTTATTTGTGGCAGGTATGTATCTCAGTCAGAAGTTCAGCCGGCATGTTAAGCTCTTCGTTTTTTATCGGTCATTTCTAACTAAAAACGTAATTCCTCTGGTATTTATTTCACATGACGAGACTAGTGAATTTTTTTTTGCTTTTCGTCGACTCAGTGTTGATGTTGATATATTCATTAATAATTGTTCATTTTATTTATTTATTTGTTCGTTCATTTGTTTGTTGGTGTTGTCAGTTGTGTCTCGATTAACTGAATCACTCTTACTGCTGTTAGGCTGAGAATATTATTTTTGTTGTTTTGTGAGATATGAGGCATACTGGTATTGGTATCAGTGGCACTAAGAGCTGTTTACAATGCATATGCCGTGACTTGTATGTCACGTGTGTGTGTGTGTGTGTGTGTGTGTGTGTGTGTGTGTGTGTGTGTGTGTGTGTGTGTGTGAGAGAGAGAGAGTTCGGTGACATAGGATGCTCCTATCATAGTCTAAGCTTTGTACTGGTGTCAGTCAAGGCACTATGATAGCAGACCGGTATGTTTGGTAAGCACTCTTCCAGAGCATTTAACCGTTACTGATTGGCACCCTCCGAAAATACGTATAAATATTTAGGATAAACCAAACCTCCGTCGTCCTTCTTTAGGCTGTTTAAAACAATGACAGTAAGAAGTGCTAGAACGTTCTGACGGAATTAGCTGAGAGACTCAGTCAACGGAGACACAACAACAGCAACAACCCTATTCGGTTTGCTCCTTCGTACAATTCTTGCTCTGTTTGTACTAAGTGGTAGTGGTTCACGCTTACCAGGGGTCGGCGGTCACGATAGATGAGATGGGTTGGTCATCAGTAAATATATTTTGGAAGCACTTACCCAGGGTGGCGTAACGGCAGTTTCTCAGGCTTATCCGGATATTCCTCTCTCTCTCTATCTCTCTCCGTCGGCGGAGGGTGGGAGTCCGGGTGTGTCTAGGGGGAGGGGGGGATGTGCATAGTTTCTGTGGAGAGTGGCAATCTCTTCTTAGACGTATGTGTCAGCTAGCTTAATGAACTGTGATTTAAATAGTTGCATAGTTCACGCGATTCTTCGCTAGTTTTGTGTTCCTACTTCAAGCCTAAGATTTCTGGCGTAATATTCGATATGCTCGGCATAAGTTAGAGGAAATTTGCTTGGGCACGGAGCCAAACCCAAAAGTCGTACAAATCAGATTAAATCGGTGTAAGACATTAGATATTAGGAGAACTAATCTGGCTTCGGTCTGCTGCTGTGTTGAAGTGAGAATATAATCTCAAGCAGTTCAGTTCTGCAGCAGCATGCACGGTCTTTACATTGCCTTATGTGTTGGTTTGTTGTTGAGGGGAAAAAGGTTGTGGGCTCTTCACACACACACACACACACACACACACACACACACACACACACACACACACACACACACACACACACACACACACACACACACACACACACACACACACACAAAGAGTTGAAGCATTGATGGAAAGAAATCTTAGTTTAATAACTTTAATGGGAAGGTTGTTCACAATGCTCTTTAAGTGTGGGCTGTTTATAAAACTTTTTCCGTCAAAATGTCGAGGGGAAAACATATTCAGAGCAGTCATGTCCCTGCTCCTGTTTTATACCTTATCGTTACAACAAACACGCTAAAACATCACAGGAACAGATAAACAAACTGAACAGGAAACTGTACGTGCAGTTTCAAGATAAGTATTCCGAGTGCGGTGTATTTTTGGAGTGGTAGGCCTATTCCTCTTTTTACAAGACGAGTACACAACATGTACGTATTTTGATGGAAGTAACAGTCGGCTATTTCCATCTGTTATCCCATCTATTTGCAAGCTCAGCTCTGCGTTGTTTACCTCATCTTCTCAACGTATCCTGGCACGCAGTGTAAAAACATTTGGGCTTAAAGAAGAAAGAGCTCATAAGTTTTACTGTCTGTTTACGGGTTCTTCTCATCGTATCTTCGGCAGATACCTGGAAAGAGGGCGCCGTATGCTAGGGGTACAAACTACAATACAGTGCAACTTCACTGTAGCATACGACCAGTCTTACTCTGCTTCACTGATCAAGTCCGAGGCTGAAGGAGTAGATGGGTCCTGAAGTCCCACAGCTACCGTTGTCTCAGGTTTTTATATTTGGGTGTTAGGCGTCCAAGTGATGGATAAGAGCAGGTTTTCTGTTAAGGAAATGTAATTCCAAGGACCCTGTATCCGCTAAGAGTGGTACAACCATGTACCTAGGCTACAGCTTTCTCTGCTATCTTTATATTGGTGTTCTCATGTGCATCAGTCTTCTTGTGTTTTGCCCTTGAGAGAAGCGGGCAACTGCCGGTGGTAAAACAGGTTAACAACCCTTGGGGTCCAACCTACCATCATTTGTCTATCTACATCTCCTCAGAGAGGGGCCCCGATAACGACACCCAAAATAAAATAGCGGTTTAGCCATCCAGTGTCAAGCCGGGAAAGTGAAAATGATTTGGAACAGCAGGTGTGTTGAGTCTTAGCTGCAGTTTATCAGCAGAAAGGGATCAGAGACACAAGTGAAGGGAACTGGCAGTCATATCGCAGAAAGTTTTACAACCGGGACGATTATCCGGTGTAGCGGTTATCAGTTCGGCTGAGACTCGGAAGAACTGGACTCGTAATTATTTATCTCATAGTTCCAGCTTGCTTGTATGTCCCTCTCTCATGGTCATGGAAAGCGAAGGGATTGTTTAATTCGCTGGGTTTTGTTCTAGATCCTTTGAATAACTGAGTCCAGGCGTCTGACCGTGCAGCTGTCTCTTACACTTACAGGTTTATTGTCGATGCATGCACACTAGCACTTGAAACGCGCAAAAAGATGCTGTTAATGGCACTACATGAGCGAGGTTTTCCCGGTATCGTCTGAGCTCCCAGCACTATTGGATAATGGCCTACTACTTTCAGCTTACTTGTTTGTTTGTTTGTTCACTTGCTTGGTTCTTTGTACACATCAAATTTGCAGACTAGCAAGCATGCCAGACCTAATTTTCCTATCCTGAATATTCGCAGCCAGCCCCACTGATATGTCTGGTACAGTATATCTGAACTACTTCTAATTTTAGCTCGGAGTGAGTGATCGCTTCTGGGTGATTGATGCTTCGCATTCTAAAATTGTACCGACAATTCAGAGTAATTACAAATGGAGTCATCCCCTCCTCTCGCTGCAACCTCTCAACATGAAAGGATGTCGAAGTGGCCGTCTTCCACTACACTTTAGACAGCCTCGTTGGCCCGGCAGCTCAATCGGGCCTAAGCCTGGCCTTTGAAGAAAGGGATAACAATTCGTTCTAAGCTTCCGATCTATTTCTACTCCGGCTGTCTTAATTACATTTCGTCAAGGCACAGCAAAGTAACGCCGCTGTCAGTTGACTGATGTCCGTCTCTCACTGCAGTCAGTGAAGTCCGGGATGTTTCTTTCATCATTACCACGATTATGTGCATATTTTTGGCTTCTATTCACTGTACCTATATCATATTCACCAGTCATAGTTCTGGGTACAAAAACCATCGTAGCGCTCTGTAGATGAAAAACTTTAGACGTTGCTCCACGCGTCCTAAATCTGCTCAAGCCGATAACGCTGTCTAATTACCGAAATCTGCGCAAAGCCGCCGGCGGATTGGCCGACAGCCAGGGGTCCTAGTGCCACGGTAGCAGTTTCGTTGGAGGAGTAGTGCTGGTTTATTCCTGTGGCGTGAGTTCGGTCGCTCAAAGCATGTCTGGTGCACCCTATTCTGTGTTGTGTCAGTGTGTGTTGGTTCCCTAAGAGAATGTCTGATGCACCCTGTTGCTGTAGTGTGTGCGTTTGTTCCCCTAGAGAATGTCAGATAAATGCCAGTGAAAGAGTGGGTGGCATATACAGGAACTAAATCGAGATGTCCGTGTAGTACATGAACCTTTTTGCGACTGTCTGGCCTTTCCATCAGTTTGCTCCGGGTTGCGATTCGGCTGCGTCAAAACAAAGTTCAGAAACTAGTATCATACTGGTAAAAAATGCAGACAATGGCATGTTGAAGGAATGTTGTGCTCCGAGTCAGTGTATCAAGAGAAATAAGCAGTAGGAATGTAAAACTAATTATACAGTTCACCTGGCGCCACCAGTACAGACATTTGGTAGATGTAATGGGCAGCAAACAGCCGAGTACAGTCGGGATGCAAATCATTGAATCGCGGTCAAAGGTGCAGATATCGTATGATACAGCCCTCTCACGTAACACAGGTTTCCAATGCACTGTGCTTTGGTGATGATTTATGCCGACGATGTTTAGGGTCTGTCTTTTTAGACATGACTCGATGCAGGCAACAGATAATGAATGCTGCTTTTGGACGGCAGCCAAGTTAACGGCCGGAATTGCCGGCTCGAGTCGATTCGCAGTACGAAATAATCTTTAAAATGAAATAAACACCTCTGCTTTCCTAGGAAAGAAAAATCTCTGTCAGTCTTAGGAAAGAAAATTAAAAACTGAAAACAGAGTGCATCGTAGTCTCAGTATTTCACTGTCAGTGCGTGTTTGGCTGATTGTTTGTCTCTTTGTTACTACAGTATCTGGTTACTCTTCACGGTAAGCAAGGCCCGGGTCTTTGTCAAACTTACTTGCTTGTTGGTGACTTAGGACTTGTTACTTGTTTTTCTCTGCTCGTCAGCTAGTATGATGCGTTCTCATCACGCAGTTCTCTGGAGGAGGTGGTCCATAGTGTTTTTGATGTTGCTTTCGCGGCGATAACGAGCCCTAAAAACTCACTCACCCATAACGTTTTTGAAGGTGTCTGAGCAGTAAAAAATAATAAGAGAGGCGGCGTAACACTTTGGCATTTTTAAATAGCAGCAAAAATATTCTTATCTGTAAGCTCTGTGGAGCTCTACTTTACGACCCCTCCCCCCCCTAACACACACGCACACGCACACACACACACACACACACACACACACACACACACACACACACACACACACACACACCTTTCCCACCAAATGAAAAGCCCATTCAGTTGGCAAGAGGAAGATTACACTGAAAAGCCGTTAATCTCTTCAGTTTTGTACAGTTTTACGGTTGCAGCCTTTAACCCCTCTGGTAAAAATGGAACTGGGCACAAATGAGTTGTGTTCATTTTCACCTTCCTAAGCAAACTGACGCAAGTTTTCTACCCCGTTCAGTCTGCGGACACGGTCATTTGAGAGTTTCGCGGCAAACCTTTTCGCAAGAGTCTGAGTCGTTTAGTTCACGAGTACACATAACACTGATGATAAGTGCCATTTATGCCCAGACTCTCCCTCCTTCGCCAAAACATGTGCTTGTACTTATTCCCGTACTCCCTAGCCCATCATAGCCTGCATCATGTTGTGTTAACACTGACGCCGACAACGGGCTGATAGCTAGTATTGCCTATTGCCTATCTCCTGTATCAGCCGCTGGTATCCGCTACCTTTTATAGCTACCTTCCTACGCGAAGGCATGGGCTGCTGAACCCATTATCATAGTCCCACTAAGTAGGTACTACTCTCTGCCGGTTTCATAGTTTGTCCCGTTAGAAACTTCGCTCGTCAGTGCTCGGAACCGGCGCCGGTCGGATTCCGTCAGCCAGTCGGGCTGATCCCTTTGCTCGTCATTACCCTCAAATCTTGATTGCCATCGAAAAATTAAAGTTTCACTCTGTTTTAACCTGTTCAGTCATCAAAGGTCTGTGGTCAAAGCGGGTCTGTTAAGTAACAAGAAAAGCAGTATGTCACTGTCCACTGAGTCCAGTCAACTCACCGAGAACGTCACTATAACTTGATTTCCATTCGTATACAGCGATTGGAGTGCTTATGTTTGTATGCTTTAGGAGCCCGGGGACGATCTCAGCTCTTTTTATCGTGCAACTTGCATTCCCCATACGGCGTTTACTGAGTTTACACAAGTCAGTTACTCTTTGTATATGAGTTCTAGGGCCTCTTCTTGAAAGGTCTTTGAAATTAGCGTTTAAGAAAAGCCATCATTCACTGCCGACAAATGCTACTGATTTGAAAGCCGACGACGACTGATGCGGCAGAATGATCAGGTGGGAAGAAAGCCGGTGGGGAGTGTGCATTGGGGGTGGGGGAGGGGGGCTTTCTGACAGTGAGAGAGGTGAAGGGGGTTCAAAGAACAGCAGCAGCGGTGCAAGTGGGGGCCCACGGAACTATCTTTCTAGTCTAGGATCAGATTTCCACAGTGAGCTAAGAATACCACACGTTGCTCTTGGGCTGTATACACCGCGGAGCAGGTCAGTCAGGCTGTGCGTCTTTCCTGTTCCTATGGCAACGTCTTTCACCGACTTCTGTCTGCCGTGTGGTAGCAGCTAGAGCACCGAACATCTTTCAAGCCAGGGCAAGGTGAAAACGGCGGTGTAAGCGCATGCACAGTGCGCCGGGGAAGAGGAACACAAACGACCGAATACCCAGACTACCTACGCACGAAGTCACTTACAGCATTATTTGTAACGGCGCCATTTTTGCTGTATCGCGAAGCTGGCACCATCGGATCTCTCCCAGATCTTGCCTTAGCTGCCAGTTGTATTCAGACAACCAGCGCCAGGCGCCGATGGACGATTTCTAGCATCGTTTTTTTACAGTGGTAGCTCTCAAACAACCGCTTATCCAGCACCTTATTAGATTGTGAATCTAGAACCTGCGAGAGCGGCACTGAGACGATCAGTCGAGTCGGTGGCTCAGTCATTCAGTGAAACCCCTGACACTGACTGAAGCGTCCCGGCTCGTCAGAGCCTGATACTGAAACAGGCAGATAAAACTGAAGTGAGTTCGATAAGGTAAGATAGGTGTGAGAACCGATTTGCCGTGCTGTTCCCGTAGTGGAAAACCTTACCTGCCCGAGCAAGAATTATACCCTTCCACCTGTTCTCAGTTCAGTCACCAGTGGAGACTGAGTAGAGCACACCCGCTACCTGCTAGATGCCCATTTTCCCCGGCTTAGAACGATTAGACACCGTACCCACCCATAGCATGTAGCACGAAGAATCAGATACTTCCAACTGAACACTGATATCCCTCTCTAGGTGTGTACTCCCCTCTGTCGTGTGTGTGTGTGTGTGTGTGTGTGTGTGTGTGTGTGTTACGGTCTGTGTGTGTTACGGTCTGTGTGTGTGAGTGTGTGTGCAGCATCGTGTGCCCGATACAGGCCGGGCCGATGACGCTATCAGCAGATCGCTGATTCCGACTCTTTTCCTTCAACAACACCCATGATCACGTACAACCAACTGACTAGGTCAACCTCAGTCTCGAAGGTCATTCGTCGTTGAAGTTCATACGCCATGGATATGCATACGCATACGCAAGAACATGTTTTCCCTCTTCCCACCACTTATTTTTTTATTGGTTTGTTTTGCCAACCACTGTGATGGTTTTCGCCGGATCAGTTGAACTCTTGGTACTGTTTATAGACAATACGTATACTATGATAACCGCTATGATAAAAACTGGTCAATCAACAATTGTCATAAATTAATGATGTTGTTAAAACTACTTTAAAACTACTGCCTGGAGCTCAGAGGTATTTCTACCAACTGTTCAAACTATAAAATGGTTTCCTTTCGGTAATGTCCCACTGCTTTTGCCGGTGTTTTGGTTCGTCTCTCTCTCCCTATAGCTGAGATCAAGTTCATCGACAATGCAGTAGATGTTAGTTTTTACCCAGATCGTCAAAGTACCTTTTACACTGAGTGGCATATATAGTAAGCCTTACCTGTTCAGAAGCGTGCATGTGATTATGCTTTCACATAGTTCACAAAGCCTGGCGGAGAATGCAGTCCTGTCCTTTGACACAAGCACATTCCATGACTGGACATTGTCTGTCTGAGCTTTGGTCTGTCTCGGTTTCGCATTTCACATTTGACTCTCTTTCTTTTTCATTGCCTCTTGAAGGAGCCATATTACTTCGTTGTTCTGTCGCCTGTTTCTGTCGTTTCTTGAAAATCTGGACAGAAAAGAATCAACACCACATCAGTTTGCGTATAAGGTCACCACGGCATCAAATATCCTGTTCTAGCCTCTTACCGTTGTTTTTTGTTGTTGGTGGTGGTGGTGGTGGTGGTGATGATGATAATGATGATGATGCAAGTATTTCTGATCAGGGTACTGATGAACTTTTGGGGCAAAAAGTAAAACAGCCATTTACGCCTTTGCGTTTCTTTTTTTTTTCTGGAAGGACGACACTTGCCTATCTGTGCGTCCTCTGAAGGTAAAAGATCATCTGCACCCACTTCTACCCCAGTACTCACAGGTGTAGGTAATAAACAGCAAGGGAGGTTTTCCTCCACGTGCAAATAAACCGATCTTGTAGTGTACCGCCCACCTCTTTGCCAATCAGAACTGTTGTTTTGTTACGTGCTATGGTTTGTGTGCATTCACCGCGTGACTTCTCTAATTGGACGGAGATGGTCTGACCAAGAGACTTATGCACACCGTGTTTATTTTCTTCGACGCATTTCACCTGTTGGTCTCTGTAGCTATTTCGCTGGGTATTTGTAATATCAATACCGTTGGTTTCAGAAGATTTATCCGTTCGTTGTTGTAGTTGTTTTTGTTTTTTGGTTTTTTGTTTGTTTGTTCGTTTGTTTTATTTTGTATTCACATACATTAATTTTCAAGGAATACTGCTGAGTTCTCCTTTTCTTGCACGCTTGGATTTTAAACTAGCTACATTTTCCTGGTCTTGTCTTAATAAACACTGAAAATACTGCAGTTTAAGACTTTCAGTAAAAAAAAAAAACCCAAACAATTCGGCTGTACCAACCAGCGATCGTTACTTGTTCTGTTAGTTTGTTTGTTGAAGCTTTTGGTCCGTAATCGAAAAGCGTTGGCGGAAATGGGTCTTTGCCCTTTTTGGCTTGTCAGTTTGATATTTCATGCTTATTTTGTTTCGTTTTCTGTTTTCAGTCCTTTTCGACAGAGCTAGACCAAAACCCTTGACCAATCATGAGCTCATTAGAAGAACGCCGTGAGGCCAGGCGCCGCAGACGTCAGCAGGACGATGAGTGAGTACCGCTGCACGTGCTGTGACCTATATTTTCACGTCCTCGTGAAACAGGGTTTCTTAGAACAAGAACCGCCTAGTTATCTGTACCATTACCTACAATTATCATGAACTGTGTGTCTGCCTTTTGAATATATCCCCACCGAAAAACTTTTTTTATCCACAGAGCTTCATTAAAAAAATGATATATGATGCACAATGCCTTTGGTTTCGTATTGGTGTCGCCTGCATTTTCTATATGCCTGACGTTTTGCCTAACTTTCTTATGCATGATGTCATAACAAGATCAGTGTTTGGTCTGCTTCTTAGATTTTGTTTGTTTGTTTTTGTTTTTTGTTTTTTGGGAGGGGGCAATTTCTAGTATGCAACAACTCACCTTCCGTAAACAAAAACAAAACAACAAAAACAACAACAACAAACTAACCAAACTCACGTCATGCGCCAGAACTAATGGTTGCATTATTATTTAGCTGAAAGGCTTTCATGCAATAACTGACAAGTACTTATTCAATAAAGCCATCATACCACTAAGGTTCCTTTCACTTAATGCTGCTGTCATAAATAATCAATCTCCCGTCATGTCTTTCCGTCAAGATTGGTAAAAATTCTAGAGTGGGACGCTGCTATCAAAAAACATGTACAATCTCCCATGTCATGTCTCATTACGTCTGATCTGATAATTACCTCCTGCTTTCTTTCTCGTCGTAGTCCCTTGCCAAACCACGTAAGTATGGTAAAATGGCAAAATCCACGCACCGGGCTTAGGGTTCCGAGCCGAGTTTCCGAAAGTTCGTTGAAAACAGCACAAGAAGAAAGCAAACCTTTGCTAAGTGAATGCATGTCCAACTGCGTGCGGTGCCGGCTTGTCCAAAGCGTTCACATGTGCAATATTGTTACGTCAGTTCTCAGTAGGGAGTGTAGAATCGGTATTGCACCAATATGCGACATTATGCTCCAGTATAGGAAGGCCCACTTGCAGCTTGTTTTACTTGGCAGGTGTCTGCATGCGAAACCAGATAGACTCTTTCCCGGTCGTGCAATCATAATGAAGAGGTTTGGAAAACAGAGCTCACAACTATATGCCAGATCGCTGGATATGGGAATGACCTTGGGAGGTGCTACAAGATCTGGGTTGGAAAAGTGGAGGAGAAGTAAGGGAGGGGGCGTAGCCGCATACATGGGCATCGTTCTGAAGCTTAGAAACTGTCAGAAATTTCAAGAGTTAACTAATAACTAAACACAAACGGTTTTCTACAGCCTGATATGGACTCTTTTTCTGATCTTATAACCTGAAAGGTTATGTACTGTCATTTTGCTATTCCGTAAACTTTCACGTTTGGGTTTTGATTGTTGTTGTTGTTGGCGTTTTTTTTGGTTGTTGGGTTTGTTCGTTGTTGTTGGGTTTTTTTGTTTTTGTTTGTTTGTTTGTTTGTTTGTTTGTTTGTTGTTGTTGTTGTTTTATAACGTGTGTCTGCTTCTTGTAAATATTGCAAAAACGAAAAATCACTGGTGTAACCTTTGACGTTCCAAGTACTTTGCGTTATTCAAGACAACAATAGAAAGTAAAAATTATCTTAACTGAGATTTGTTGGATCTTTATACTTCCTTGAATTCACTTGTCAGCAGGCCGCCCACACTTCAGCTTGCACGTCATTCTTTTCGCACATGCTCTGACGTTTCGGGCACAACGATTGTCAGAACATGTTTATCGAACTCTGCTTCTAACATCTCCCCCCCCCCCCCTCCACCCCCCCCCCCCTCCCCCGCCCCACTCCTCTGCCAATGCGTTCAAGGCATCAATGCTTCCTCGATGGCTCCAGTTGCAAGCCTACAACCTTGCCCTTGTCTTGTTGTTACCTTTGGTTCGCTCTTTCACCGCCGCCGTCTGTTTTTTTTCGAACCGTGCACACTGTGCACTAAGTTAGTGCCAGCACTCGTCTTCTCCTAGCTGCACTGGCTTGTAGGTTTTCTTTCTTCGCTTTGCTCTTGTCCTGTCCTGCTGCTTTTCCATAGCCTTCACCACAAGGTAATGTCGCAGTGTCTTCTTGGACTTTCTGTCCTCATTTGTCTGCCCTATGCGTCTATATCCGTGAAATGTGAAAAACAAAAGTTTTGGGGATTTGGAAAGTACTTTACCACGGAAGCCAGTATCATGTGTGAGTATTGGGGTTTAACGCCCAGCTAGCAGCTTTGACTATCTCTCGGCGACCAACTACCTGAATTACGCCTTGGAGTTGATTTACGAATGCTAATCACAGTGCATCCTTCATGTTGATCTTTTTAAAAACAGGTTTAAGTGGGTCTTGCGTCTCAACCACTGACATTAGAAATTTCAGATCCGATGCTTAGATACAGTTTAACTACGTCGTTTCCAAGGAGCGAAAACTGGATGGTGCGACACTTTCACGAGGACAATTTCACGCAAGGCAAATGAAAGATCACATTGAGAATTGATCTGTCTTTGTGTCATTTTGAAATGACTCGATATGCAGGGAAATATGTTTTTTGGCGCTGTATAACCAGAAACCAATGATCTTATAAATCATCTTCACAGAATTGAGTTTGTTTAGATTTGCGAAACAGGTTTTGAAAAGGAGGAACCAGACTATTCCTTATGTGTATTTACTTGCATGTAGTGTTAAAGACAAAGGTCAAAGAACAGGAAAACAAGGCTGATGGCTACAGCCACATTCTCCAGTTAGTCACTTGTGTTGCGCAGCAGAGGCCTAAAATGCCAACGTTGATTTTCATTCTCTGTTTAATCTTCAATCTTAGATGCATTTCTTACAACGGGTTTTGCACTGAGCTGCGCCAGACGTAGAGATTTGCTTCACGTGTATTCGCGCACT
Organism: Batillaria attramentaria; assembly: GCA_018292915.2. Classification (NCBI taxonomy): domain Eukaryota; kingdom Metazoa; phylum Mollusca; class Gastropoda; family Batillariidae; genus Batillaria; species Batillaria attramentaria. The sequence goes on along the minus strand of JACVVK020000462.1, from coordinate 257,916 downwards.
TGTTACGACCTGAATTAAAGTCAGTTAGTTCACCCCTCCTTTCTCCATCAAATTCTGCACCGGAGTATCATAGGACCTCTTTTCGAAACGATTTGTTGAAAATCTTCTGTGTCGCTTCCGGCATTTTGTAAGTTTTGAAGAAGGCAAGCACGGGCGTACTCATCAGAATTCTGCACAGTTTTGCAGTTTAAAGTGTGATTAGTGTGGTTAAAGGTAAAACCCTAAGCTTGTCTTCTTCCATGCCCATGTAAAGTTTGTGTATGTCTCCGCATGAACCGACGTTCGTTGAGGGCTTTCCTACTTTACATATTTCGTCAGACTAGATCGCAGCTCCAGCGTATCAGTGCTGTTGTTGTTCTGCTCACCGCATAATCATCTACATTTCAACATTTCTTGCATTGAGTGCCGAAACATGT